>JAULBM010053664.1:0-20265 GCA_032357055.1 Geukensia granosissima
TTTCGGTGGACCTTTTTCGCCTCGTATAATAGAGAGTTCGAAATCTTTTGTTCTATTTTAAGTAGCTATCGGCCTGATACAGGGTATCTCAATTCTCTATTTCAATCTGCTGTACTTCTTGCCATAGGTTTTGTTGTTGAGATTGTACTTCTCTACAAACCGCAATATTTTTTTTGATAAAAATACTGACAGGGTTTCTTGTTTGTGCGTACATATTCATAATCTTAAGAGAAGATATGTGACAGTTTTTCTGATTTTTCAAGTTTTCTCTCCAACTTTTAGGTACATGTTTCATATGCAAAATACCCAAAAAATGAATAGGGTTAACTTGAATATTAAATGTTTCTTTGAATTGGTTAAGTTTTAAGAGTTCATTATCCTCATTAAGTAAGTCATTTAGAAAAAAGATTCCAGCTTCAAACTTATTTATTAATTTCAAATTTCATTTTACCATTTGGGTTGGCTCAAATATATGTATCGGTAACTGTGTCCTTCATCAATAATCACCAGTTTTTTAAATAAATTTGCCAAAATTTATTAAAGTGAGAAGATATATATGAATTAAAGAATTGTAAAACATCATCCAAATTTTGTCCCCTCCCAATTATTGTATTTTTCAATCATAGGTGTTTTCCATGGTGAGATATTAAAAGGGTCTAATATTTTGTTAATCCACGGCATTTTTAGGCTCATACAGAATAACCCCGGGTGTATCATTTTAAGGCCCCCAGTGGTGTCTTTGCTTGATGTATGGTATAGTCAATAAATTGGTCCCAAGTTATCACTTTGATATTCTTCCGCCTAAAGTTTCCGACATTTCGCCTTATCCTCTTCGTGACAGCATGGAAGTATAATCGATTATATCTGGTGACAGTTTTATTTTATTCCCATGTTCAGATTATCACTTACAAATTCGTTTTTCTTTCCATCTACACTAATATCATGGAACTCACTTGATATAGATATAAGAAATTCTAAAACTTACAGTAGCTTTAAACGCACTCTAACAAATAAACTTTCTGTAAATATACGGCTTTTTTACGGACAACGAAAATATAATTTTATTCACACAAAATTAAGACATGATAATAGTGGTCTTAATTATGACCTTTATCGCTTCAATTTGCGTGACAATCCTGGTTGCAAATGTGGTTTCCAATGTGAAAACTCTCAACATTTCTTTCTAGAATGTCCTATTTACGTGATATCAGAAATAATTTTGTATTGGTTCTTCAAATATATGGACAAGTTAATGTTAATGTAATACTTTTTGGCAGCAATGATCTCACTTTAGAACAAAATTTTGATATTGTAAATGCAGTAAAAGGTTTGATTATTGAAGTTGCAGGATTTTCACCTTATATTTTTCTCCTTGTCTTTATACTGTAGATATTTTATTAAATTATATATTAGAATTACTCTACCATATGTGTGTATGTTTGTGTGATTGTGTTCGGTGTGTGTTTTGAAGTTTCCTTATATACGTTACTTTATGTTATTAACCTTTGTAAATACAGTTGCTGTCATATTTATATGTTGTAAATTGCAGGGAAAGGACAATTATTAATGTTGTAACAACTTGTGCCCAATTCCGATCTGCTATATTTTGCAATTAAAAAATGTTTAACTAACTAAGGCCCCCAGTGTCATCATTTCCAATGATGACTTTTCATTTTACTTTGTCTGGCTTCCCATTCCATAGGAAAGTAAAAAGTATATTTTCTATTTCGTTAAATATATCTTTTGGTGGGTTTGTCAGAACAGTAAATGGCTGAATTAGAATTGGCAAAGCTAGTGACTTTATGACGACAATCTTGCCTATGTATGTTAAATCTCTATATATCCTTAAATATAACACATTTTTCATCTTGTCTATATTTTGTTAAGAGTTTAACGATGTTTTATCTTCTGCAGAGAGATCAAAGTTTATGCCCAGAAGTTTAAATTTGCCATTGTTGTTCCATTGTATTTTTATGTCTGGTAAAATAATAAATTGTGATTTTACTTTTGAACCAATCCATATTGCTTCAGTTTTTTCTAAGTTAACTTTCAAACCTGCATACTCTGAGTACTTTTCTAAAATATAAGAGGATATGTAGAGGGAATCCTCCTCATCATCATCAAGAATAAGAGAGGAGTCATCTGCCTATTGACTTTCAGATATTCAGAATTATCTATTATTATTCCCTTGATTTGAGGGTCATTTTTAACGGTGCACTCATTAATTCAAGTGCAATAATAAAAATATAGGGGGATAGGGGATCCCCTCGGCGGACCACCCTGTGGATTTTGAAAAAGTTTGAACAATGTCCATTGTTTGTTATACAACTCCAAGAAAAGTCAAAGTCTTATCATTAAAAGGCCATTCAAGAGTGTCGAATACTTTCTCAAAGTCCAATAACAATAGAAGACCTGGAATGTCTTCTTCCTCTTTCTTTCAATTAAATCAAAGATTAATCTTATGCACTCCTTAATGTATTTTCCATGCAAAAAAACTTTCTGGGTTTCACTGATTATTGTTTTTTTAAAAAAAAGGTTTTATTCGGTTTGAGAGGGCTGCAGATGCAATCTTTTGGTCGACGTTTAAAAGGGTAATAGGGCGCCAATTTTTAAAATAGAATGCAGATCTTCCTTATTTTGGAATGCAAGTTATCGTTCCTTGGATTTGTGATATTGATAAGACCTCCCTTTCATAACTTTTAATTAAACGACTTAAGTAAAAAGGATTTAAGATCATTCCAATAACAAATTGTAGAATTCGGCTTTATAACCATCTAGTCCAAGGGATTTTCCATTTTTCATATTTTTGATAGCATTTAAACCTTTGCTTTCTTTTAAGTCTCCTTCACAACTTGACCTGTCTTCTTTTGTCAGAAAATTAAGAAATGGATTATTTTGTCAGAAAATAACTGTTCATGTTCGTGGTTGAAGACTGGATTTGCTGATAAATACAAATTTTCATAAAACACTTTTTTGCTGTTCTAAAATATCAAACTGATCTGTAATTTCTTCCCCTTTATCAGTTATCATTTTTGGGATTATTTTTTCATTATAGTGACGTTTTTCCATATTACAAAAATAGTTTGTGCATTTTCCCCCTCAGCTTGCCATCTTGTTTTTGCTCTTGTCATTATGCCCGAAATTTTCTTTTCTCTTAGTAATGTTAATTCTTTTTGTAGCTTGAAAATCATTGGCCAAATCAGTTGTGGCTTTTATTTCATATTCATTTTGTGGCATTTTTGAGATTTTCTTTTAATAATGTTTCATCAGAGACAATATTCTCCTTTAAAAAAGAAGAACAGCTATTGTATTACCTCTTATTATACATTTTAATAATTCCCAAAATGTATGTGTGTTTACTGAAAGATAATCTTCTTCAGTATCATCAATAAAACGAAGACTGTATTTGTTTACTGTTTCTTGAATACATTTTTTGATACAATACACATATTCTTTGTCATGAAGAAGACTATTGTTAAATTTCCAAGTTCCTTTATCTTTAGTTTGATTATATAATTGTAATACAATATTAACTTGGGAGTGATATGAGCGGTAGCTAAGTTCAATATCAGTACTTTTAGTGGGTGATTCAAAGTCAGTAGATATTAAGAAATAGTCTAAGCGACTTTGGTTTAAGTCTGGGCCTCTCCATGTGTATCTACGCTTATCAGGGTTAAGTGCACTCCATATGTCTACAAGATCTAGTGATTCTTTCTTTTCTATGATTTTTTGTTGAGCTTTAATAATATTTTTGAATCTATGATTAAATGTGTCTAAATCATAGTCCTGTACAACATTCCAGTCTCCAACCATGATAATTCAGGTGTTTTGTATGTTTGATATAGTATCTTTAATGAGAATCTTCATTTGGGCCATATAGTGCTACAAGCGTTATTCGACACTCTTGAATGGATTTGTCCAACACTATATAATTCTGTGCCTTGTCAGATATTTCTTCATACACGGTATATTTAAAAGAATTTTAAAAAAAGCAAAACCTCTACTGTATTCTGTGTGTGAGCTGAAAAAACTTGTATACCCCATTCCTGTCTCCACTTATTTTCTTTTTCATTCTTGCAGTGAGTATCAATTAAAATTGGAATATAATAATATTCACTACATCGGGAGAAAAATCATTTCGCTTTACCTTTTCTGCCTGTCCTCTGCAGTTGAGAGCACCTATCTTAATAGACATTATTTATATATATATTGACAATGATGTACAAGATAGTAAACAATTCCTATTGTAGTAGGTGAAAGAAAGCTTCTTATTAAAATGCATTCCAAATTTTGGCACCCATCCCACACCCAAATCTTTAAACTTATTATAAATCTTCCTTATTAGGAATAAAAATACTAATAACAATAATTGTTAACAATAAGCTTTTGTGATCATTGACCTTTAAACGCCGTAAATTCTGGTTCCACTACTACTTTTCATTGACTTTTAGCTCATTTATTCGGTAAAAAGGCTACCCTCTGACACTTACAACATTTTACAATACAGTTTAATTCAATCAGTTAGATCTGGAGATATATATCAATCCTATATTTGTAATAAAATATTATTTTTACCAGAACAAAAACCTTTTTTCTTAATAAAAACTGTTTAAAGGGCAATTTAACAGAAATCTGAAATCTGTTAATCACTATTTTTCACAGTTAAAGGCCAAAATTCAATGGTGTTGACGTGATAAATTATGCTTTGTATTGTACTTCGAAAGTAATTTACACGCTTCAAAACCCAATTTATTCTTTCTTGTTCACACATTGCTTTTATTTTGGCAACTCGATAAAAAAATAGAGTAAGGGGGTAATATTTTCGCCAAAATTACCTATAAATATCATATTATGAATACCATTTCGGGCTCATTAAATGTCTTATATATACTTTAACTTGACTGATTGTAATTTACAGCCATATAAGAACTCATATGTCAAGCATATTTAAAATATATTAGTGAGACTGATATTACGGAAATTTAACAAAAATCTGAAATAGGTCAGTCACCAATTTTTCAAAGTTTAAGGTCATAATTTGGACAAAATTGGTGTTAACATGATAAATTATGCTTTGTATTATAATCACAAAGTAATTTACATTATCAAAAGCAAATTTTATGTATCTTTTTCACATATGGGTTGGTGCTTTGTAAGTTTAAATAGGGGTAGGGGTAATATTTTCGTGAAAATTGCCAATCAAAATCACTTTATGAATGAAATATTTGGCTCATACGATGCCCTATATATACATTTACTTAAATAATATCTGTTTATATGATAACCCAAATGTCGAGCGTATTTAAATATAAGGAAAAATGAGAAAATTCTTCAATATTCCAAATTTTGAATTGTTGTACATTTGATAAACCGAACGGACAAAAGAAGCAAAATTAGGACCATTAAAACACAACAAAGTAATCAAATGTATTGAGAAACATTAAACAATCTTGATAAAGTCACATAGGCAAATATATGATAGTTGACAGACCAAAAAACTAAATTTTTTTGTCAAATATCTGTTGGGGTAGGGCTACTATTGGAATACTGTTGTCCATTTAAAACAGTATATCGGCGGTCAGACGAAAAAGGTAAAATCCATGAGCACGACATTTTCGAGAACAGGAATAAAACAGACATTACATAAAAAACAAAATATTAATGGAGAACAATGGAATAAACGATGGTCACGACAATTTCGAGAACAAGAACAAAAAGGCAGTACATAAAAAGATAAAATATTAAAAGAGAACAATGGCTCGAGTACATACTCGAATTGTCCTTGACATTCGCTGATTAACAATATTGAAACATATTGAATTGATATGACTTAAAACAAACAAACTGGATACAAGTATATAAACGAAGAAATTCAGATAAGCCAATTTGACCTTCGCCCACATTGGTACTGTTGTGACATATTTGGTTAATTTAATGTTTGTCTCTAAATACTAGGCGGGAAACGTTCAAGCATTTTAGAACGAGTACATGTAAATTTAACAAATACATAACTTTCAAAAGTTCGGAATAGGACAAAAAGGCCAACCGTTTTGTTATTATCAGAAAATGGATGGGATGGTTACGAACGGAGAATACATTCATTTGTAGCGGCCATAGGCCTTCTCTTTTTGAGATATATAAAAGGGGGTCATTTATGTGTAAGGGATGTGTTATTCTCAAAACACGCTACAAACGTGGTCTACAGACAGTCTTTCAGTATTAAAGCCCGGCATCCCCTAACGATTCTCCTACCCATCACCTAGAAAACAACCTGGATTAACTCTGTAAGTCAAGCCCTTGAAACTGTTTCAGTGCCGTTATATGATTGTCCAAGAGACACCATCTTAAACGTATAAATTACAAATATCTACATGTCGCCCTAAGATCTTCAATAATGGACACATATAAGGTTGTATACGGCCACACATATAATGGAATGATATTCAAATGTAACAAATATTGGCAAAATAAGTATACAGTGTAAAACAAGTAACACTTAAGTATAAAGTATACAATGTAAAAAAAGTAACACTTAGGTATATTAAAATAACGACATCCACTGGATTACAAGTTCCAAACTTTGGACAGGAACAAGTATTTCGGGATTAGATATTTACATGAGTACTTAACTCCCCCTTAACCGTGAGAGTTGTGTGACATAACGAAAAAGATTACTGCATATTTATGTGTGATGATGAAAGAACCCTGCTTTATACTACACTAACAAGCTGAGTCGGATTTTAAACGTGCCATCTCAAGAAAGCAACAGTCCGCAGGAAAACCTTCAATTTATCCAGAAACATTACTCTGACTCTGGGTTGACCAGTCCTTGCTCTTACTCCTAAATGCTGCGTGATTATTTGGAAACTAGCCAACAACAATTCTAATGTCTTTGGTTTGACCCGGCGGGGATCGAAAAGAGCAACTGCATCAGTATAAACTTTTGAAGTCGATTCGTAGTGCGCAGACACTCACAAGAGACAACAAGAATGACCGACCTAGAAAAGGTACTCGCTGTTTTTGACAGTTAGTCCAAATCCAAACACATCTCATTAAACATTGCTATGCTAAAACTAAAACGTTAAAAACTCTCTCTTGATTGTTTGTACGGTTGGTGTGCTGGTCCATGTCGTTGTCACTCTCTAAATTGTAAAGTTCGTTGTCAATGTACAGTTTTTCACGTACTATATGCAGTGTTTTCTGTCATAGTTTGCCTGTTTCATCACTGGATATAACTTTCTGCGCCTTTCCTCTATTGCAGGAGGGAATAGTTCTCTAATACAATGTACTAAAAGGCTTTGGATTTTCCAGGTCACGATGATAAGTTTAACGTGTCACGATTTGGGCTCTTCTATTATCACCTCTATTTTTATACGACGCAAAAAATTTGCGGTCGTATTATGTGATGGGGTTGTCGTCGTCGTCGTCGTCGTCGTCGTCTGTCTGTGGACACAAAAGTTTCCGCAACTTATCTTTTGATGGGATGAACCGATTCTTTTGATATTTTGATACATGGATTCCTAGTTTGAGATATGGTGTGGGATTGATTTTGGGGGTTCCAGCTTCCCCCGTTTTTTATGAGGGGCCTAAAGGGGATTTTTAATATTTTTTTCAGCAATTTTTTTTAATTTACATCCAAATTTGACGGGTTTTTTCATTGTGTTACTTGTACAAAAATCTTTCAAATGGACTCCTCCCGCCATGCTCTATTTCTTACCGTTTTTGAGTTGGTGAAAATTAGCCACGCCCAAATTTTTGAAAACTTTTTTATTTGTCATCGGATTTTGATGGTTTTTTTTGTTTGATTCCTTGTGAAAATGCAGAAAAAATTACTTAAAAATGTCATTTCTAGGGTATGGTAAAATTTTATTTTACGTCGGATTTTGATGGGATTTTTTTTCATTTGATTCGTCTTATTGAGAGCTTTCAGCAGGATGTCAACAGTTTTTCTTTATCTCTAACCGTTTTCAAGAAAAAAGGGGTCAAATTGGGGAAAATTTTTAATTTTGTATAATATGGAAATTTTTTCTTTTTATGTGATTTTGATGGTTTTTCTTCCAAATTATTCCTCGTGAAATACGCAACCAAAAATAACACTAGTTTTGAGGATAATGCGAGTCAAAATGATCTCTTATATTGTCAAATATGGTGTGTCCAGCACTTTACTGTGTCCAGAACTTTACTGTGTCCAGAACTTTACTGTGTCCAGCACATTACTGTGTCCAACACATTATTGTGTCAAGCAAAATACTGTGTCCACACTTACCCAAAAGATCTTTTGTTCACCTTTCACATTTCAACGTGCTGCGGTCGTATTATGTGCTTGCGAAGCACCTCCGTTTGCATTTGATTCCTCTCAATAAGAGCTTTCAGCACTATGTCAACAGATTTTCTCTATCTCCTATCATTTTTTAGCTAAAATGGGTCAAAGTAGTGTTTGAGGGAGCGGAGATCAATTACTTATATTATGGAAAAATTTTATTTTTGATCCAATTTTGATGGGTTTTTTTCTAAATTATTACTCAAAAAATGCAACAAACGGTACTTCAAGCATTTTTTCTAGCTTTTTTGTAATTTTTGTATAAAAGGAGTAAAAGGGTTAAAAAAATGTGATTTTGCAGGAGATGAGAAATTTTTATTTTTCATCAGACTTTGATAAGGGTTTTTGCATTTGATTATCTTAATGAGAGCTTTCGGTAGTATCAACAGTTTTTCTTTATCTTTTTCAAACTAAAAGGGGTGAAAGTAGTGGGTGGGGGGCAGGTGAATTCAATTCCATTTAATATGAAAAAAATTAATTTTTAATATGATATTGATGGGGTTTTTCCAAAGGATTCCTTATGTAAACTTTTAACAAAGTGACACCAGTTTTGAGGATAATATGAGTCCAAATAATCTTTTATCCAGTCATATCACTGTGTCCAGCATTTTACTGTGTCCAGCACTACACTGTGTCCAGCATTTTACTGTGTCCAGCACTACACTGTGTCCAGCTCTATACTGTGTCCAAAACATTTCTGTGTCCAGCACATTATTGTGTCCAACGAAATACTGTGTCCACACGTAGAATATATCGAAAGATTACAGACAATGGGGATAGGTTTCCATCATACCTGGAAGGTCGACATTCTCCGTCAGTTATACCTTGCCAATGCGCATAAAGACGTCCACATGTCATCCGAAATACACAACGACCCGAATAATGCTCACTTATCAGGGTCTCAAATTTCACCTTCAGCCGCCGGTCCTCCTGAAGATGGTAGTAGCGGATTACATCAGCCGCCATTGTTATCAGCTGATGCTGCACACGCAGCGGTAAATTTACCTTCCCAGCGCATTAATATTCCGGATGTAAACAATGATTCCAACGGGGCCCTATTTAGGGAAACTATATCGGCTCTGAGGGCAGCTACCAAAGCGCTTTCTAGTATTTCGCAAATCATGTCTAAACAACAATCGACGACTTCATCAGAGAGGAAGCAAAATAATATAGAAACGGCATAAATTCTATCCATAGCATAGACGATGTTCAACCTAGTACTAGTTCTTTAGATCTACTAGTATCCAGGAAACGAGTAGTTTACGACGAAGATTTGCCCAAGATGGATTAAGTTGTCCCATCTGTAAGGAAGCAAATAATAGAAGGTAAGGACGTAAATCTGGCAATTTTACTAGCGCCCAAATTCGACCTTCCTCAATCACAGACCATGCAAACGGGGGGATTAACCGTTGAACTCACAGCTAAGAAAGATGTCAGGCTAGATCATAAATTAAACCTGGACGAATTCAACCAGGCTTTTCGTAAATAACGCAAGGTTATGTGCCAGGCTTATCCACATAGGAAAGCCGAATTGGAGCAGTATGAATCCGATATTAACGATATTGCCAACAGTTACGGCCCATGTTTCAACAAATATCACAACCTTTTTTTCAGCCAAGGCCGCCACTGCCATCTTAGAACATAACATTGTCATCAGTTGGTCAAAGATTGATTATAGGCTGCTAAACCTTGTGACACATAACGCGCAAAGCAGATCTTGCCAGTACTGTGGCGACTTTGACCACACATCAAAATTTTGCGAGCAGGCAAAGCATGGCCCCTCGACAAACGATACCCACAAATCGGTACCTAGTGCACCTCCAACCGTAATATTGACAAAAGAGGCAGACCTGTTACCACTCATGCTGGTCAAGAAATATGCAACAACTTCAACTATAATGCATGTCTCAGGAAAGATTGAAAACTTCTACATGCATGCAGCAAATGTTTCAGCAAGACTCAAGCCGTTAGAACCTGTAAGTCAAAGCCTTCGAACGACAATAGACGAGAATCCGGAAATCCTTCAACTAAAGTTTCTACTACTCAAACAAAACCACTACCAAAAAAGCCTGACTAAATGAACATGAGATTTTGACCCCCATTTATGTCGATAGACTTGAATTGCGATTTGGTTTCGACACCATGGTTTCAGACACTAATTTACCTAGTCACGAATGTAAAAATTTGATTTCCGCCATAAAAGATTCCGAAGCCGTAGACTTATTATTAAAGCAGGAGATAGAAAGAGGCTACATTAAAGGACCTTTCCAGACCCCCCCCCCCCTTTTCATTCATACAGAGTGAGTCTAATCGGTATAGTCGAGGGAAAATATTCTGGTTAAAAATGTCTTATTCTCGATTTATCGTCACCGCATGACAATGACACGCACACCAGTATAAATAATTTGATAGAAAAAGAACAGTGCTCTCTTTCTTATGTTACAATCGACGATGCAATAGATAAAATTAAACAATGCGGTAGAAGGGCAATACTCAATAACACTGATATTACAGATGCGTTTAAACAAATAGGAATTGCAAAAGACCAACAGCACCTTTTTTGTCTGAAATGGAAAATTTATATTTTTATTATGTGAGACTTTGTTTTGGCTCAAGAAGCTCTCCTCGAATTTTCGACACCTTATTTCAAGCCATTTGCTGGATCGCTCAGAGAAATTATTAGATCGAAATAATTCTTCATCTGCTTGACGATTTTCTCACTATACAATCTTCAGAACTTTGTGGTTTCAGAACTATGGCCTTATTATCACTTATATTTAATAGACTGAATATCCCCATTTCAAAGAAAAAGACAGTAGGGCCGACAACTACAATTGAATACCTAGGAATAATTTTAGATGCGGAACGATTTGAAGCCCGACTACCAGATGAAAAAATCATTAGAATAATCGAATTGAACAATTTTTGCAAAGGAAATCAGTTCAGAAGCGTGAACTTCTACAACTTCTTGGCCATTTCAATTTTGCAGCTAGGGTAATACGTCCAGGAAGATCATTCGTAAGCCACTTAATTAAACTGTCTACGAAGGTAAGAAAGTTACATCATTATATTTCATTGTCCAAGGAATGCAGAAATGATCTTTATATGTGGCTGAATTTCTTAAAAGTTTGGAATCGTATTTCGTTCTTTTATGACGACCACATCACGATTGCGAGCGACATGGAATTAGTTACCGACTACCAAAATCTCTCGATAAAACTCTGTCAATGGCTTTCAGAGAACTATATCCTATAGTTGTTGCAGCATTTTTTGGGGACAATTCTGGCGTTCAAATGGTATAATGTTTTATTGCGACAACGAATCAGTAGTTCACATCATTAATAAAGGCAGGTCCAAGATACAAGACATTATGAAATTAATGAGAACACTAACTTGGCTTTCAGTTAAATACAATTTTACTATTCAGTGTAAGCATATACCTGGTGTTAAAAATACAATTGCTGACTCATTATCTCGTTTCGAATTTCAGAGATTCCGAATGGCAGCGCCAAACGCAGAGAAGCATCCAACACCATGTCCGAAGTTCTCACAAACAATGTGGAATTAACACAGACAGTACAACAAATTATGGACAATTCTCTGGCTAGCAGAACCCTAGTACAATATGAAAGAGGATTTAGTTCATACAAATACTTTTTGATTATGTCTGGTTTCATATTGGACAACAATATAGAAATGTCACCTTTATCAGAAGAAACATTCATTCATTTTGCTACACATTGTCACAAAATGTTGAATATAAAATGTTCGACAATTAAGTAATATATCTGTGGTATACGTTACAAATATCTACGGTCCGGTTCTCAAAGTTTATTTAGTATCTCCTGTTCTTCAAATTTTTACAGGCTTGAAGCAATTTTCGAAGGCATCAAAAAGTCAGAAAATAAAAACGTCAGAGAAAGAGTCCCAGTTACATATACTATTTTAGCCGAAATTTGCTCTTTTTTTTACAAAAAGGAGCGTTTTCACGCTACACAGATGTCTTAATCGAAACATCAAGTATCGTAGCTTACTTTGGTTTTTAAGGTGCAGAGAATTTACAACTTCAACACAGTTCGACCCGTTATCTAACTTATGTTTCGAAGACGTTAATTTTACTTATGACTTCGACTTCGTAAAACTTCATTTAAAAACTTCAAAAATTTATCATTTCAGAAAGGGTGTAGATATACTGTTATTTGAAAATAATTCGCAAATATGTCCAGTTGTCTCTCTCAAGAAATATATCAAGTTGAGGGGTAATAAATTCAGTTCAGCGCCAGGATCTGACCCACTTTATCTGATGGATACGTACTCTAAAGTCGACTATTAGGGAGGCACAATTAGCTATTATTGGCGATTGATTTTGTTGTCAGTGTAGGACACAATAATCCCCTTTAGTAGAATATTACATCAATATCCTTTTCAGTTCCCAAATCTATTCTTTTGTGTTTTATTATCAGTGAAGGGGCATAATAATCCCCTATATAATTCAACAACATGATTGTGGATTCGTATTAGAACCTAATGTCAAATATGGTTCTTTACGCAAGCCTTATCAAGTGAAACATCTCCATCTGTGGAATGGTGTGGGGCATAATAATCCCCTTTCTACAAGGCTTTATTTGATATAAATATGTGTAAGCTATATCATGCTTTTTTCATGTGTTGTAAATATGTTTGATACCAATTCAATTATCATTATAAATACAAGTGTCGGTCATTCAAGTGTAACATTTTAACTTAAAAATATTTTGACCAATAGTTCCTGTGAGTAACTTACGATAAACAATTCAGTTTTAACCGTGGTCGCAGTAATAATGAAACTATGTACTACTTGGAACCCATAACTTCATTAAAACTAATCAGTTTAAAAGAACTTTATGGTAATGTTACATTTCATTTACATTTCAAGGACAAATTACTTTGATATTGCATCTGGAATAAGGAAATGTATGAATTGCTACTTATGTATCACAGTAAACTAGTAGATTTAGTGACGATATACAAGTATATAATTTGTATTGTTTTCATTCTGTTGTAGACATTATTTAAAGAGAACTTGAGTATATGTATACCTTACATTACTGGGCTCAAACATTAACTTACATTGCTCCGGAATCAAAGATGGTCATCGTCATCTAGCTATGTATAATGTACTTCAACTTCACAGCTTAAGCTTATACATAAATATTTTACCTTTTCCTCTCTCAATTTTGGAGTCTAGCTGTCTCGCTTAATAGGTTAACTCGACACCTGTTTTGGGGAATATTTTCGTTATCTCTATATCTCAAAATTTTTTAGTGGGAACTTGTTTTGAGGAGCTTTCCCATGTCACAACATTCCTGAACTCATAGCATAGATCTTGCTCATTTTCTGAGTCTCATACTCAGACAAAGGTCTATGCTACAATTTTTCACTGCTTCTCTATACTCCAATAAGCTTACAGCTCGATCATTAATAGAATGAGAAATCTAAGACGTCTAACTTTGTGTTATGTAGTAGCTTTAAACCGGGTCAGACACTGGTAACTTCCAGCCGATCTTGACCTCCCCTGTGTTTAAGGTTATGTATGACAAGCAAACCGCAGTTTGCATACATGACACAATAATTCAATAATTACATATCTCAAAGTTAGGATTTTGTTGTGACAAAAACTGAGACAGCCGTAAGCCAACATTATTTTAGTGGTATATAGATTAATATAGTAATTTGTATTTTTGTATTACTTTAGTTAATAATAAACATTATATCCTTGCTGTGTCCTTTGTGTATAAAATGAGAATTATTATTTATAATTCAGGTTTATACACTAAGAACTCATTTTTGCTAACCTTCAAGTAACCCGGGTTCTCACTCTTGGTCTTACACGTGGGAACTACTTTATTGCAAATTAGTTTATGGCAGTGTAACATCATTCACCTACAATGGACACAGGTGTTGTTGAACCTTGGGGCGAGAGGACGTTTCCCTTTTCAGAGGAGGAGTACAATGTAACATTGTCAGAACAACCTCCTGTCATAGAGTTGAGGCGCAGGAGGACATCGTCTCGTGTATCCTTGGCAGAAACATTTGGAAGTAAAACTGAGGAATATACCGCAGAAGAAGAAAGCATCCCATGTTCACCCCTTCAAAGCTCAAGTTCTGCTTCAGCTGTGAGTGAAGACCCAAATGATCCAGAATGGTCAATAAGCACTGCAGAATCATCAACACACAGGAGTGCAAAGAAGTGAATCATGGTTGGAATAGTTTGTGGACTTCAGAGTAACTTATAGGTTGAATTATGTTTGAGTGGTGACTTTCTGAATAATAGTGCTGTTGAAGGGAGTGATAAGGCAGAGTTGCGGTAGATCTCTAGAATTGCATAA
The DNA here is from genome assembly GCA_032357055.1 of Geukensia granosissima. Lineage (NCBI taxonomy): Eukaryota > Metazoa > Mollusca > Bivalvia > Mytilida > Mytilidae > Geukensia > Geukensia granosissima. Next base: position 14,689 of record JAULBM010053664.1, read on the forward strand.
TTTATGTAATCTCTATTTATTTGTTATAGTAAAACTCATGAACTCTCTTATCGTGTTAAAAGTTCTATAAAACTTTAGTTCCCCTGACATGTTCTGAATGTTTCAAAGAAAAAATGTTATTTTTGTAATGTGCAACAGCTATAGAAATAATAGAAGGATAAACATGTTGTAAATGGTTTCTGTACACAAATAAATGACAGTTCATATGAATTGTCCTGCTTGCAGACACCTCCAACAACCAATTTTGAGTTGTGTCTTTTGCAATTTAAAGATGTTCAAGTTTTGTATAAGATCTTTTTTGTGCTTAATGACAAGGAAAAACATCTGAACATCTTTTTCTGTAATTATATATGAATACATTTACAAAAAAACAATGGTAACCTAAACTTTCAATGAACTTCCCTCTAGCATAGTGGGAGCGTTTGAAATTCTGCTTTATTCAGTACTGATGGGACAAAATGTATTCACTACAGCTTGTTGGGTTATTAATTTCTGTTGCTAATTAAGTCCACTTGAAGGTGTGTGTCTTTATATTCAGCTTACCTTTTGTTGTCAGACTGTCAATTTTAATGGATTTTGATGCTTATATTACTAAGAATAGTAAATTTAATGTTATTGAATAAGTTGAATGTGTGGACTTTATGCCCTCAGTGAACAAGCAGCAAAAAACATTTACTGTACAGTAGATATGAATTTTGCATCCTATTCTTTTTACACCTTATAGAGTAAAATGTATGGGTTTTCAATATCATTCTAGCTGCATAGCATAAGGTTTAATAGAAAACATTGGTCAAAGTTCTGAGTGGAAAAAGCATAGAAATTTCTAAAGAACTGTAGGGATATAAAGTTTGTTTATATTAGTTCCTAATATCTCTCTTTAGGCTCTATCTGTATTTCATAATATGGTTTTCATTAGCTTTTGAGTTATAATCCTTAAATGAGTATCTCTCAAATGAGTAATACAATTTCTATGATGAAAATATGTTGCTTTAAATGGCCACATAAAAATGAGAAATGCAGTGAGTTTTCCCAAGTAATGTTTTCAAAAATATGAAATATATGCCAGACACGAACCACATCTGACAAAATATTCTAACATATATTTAAATTAAGTATTGTTTATTCTCAAAGTAATTCTCTACACTCTTGATTCTTGTTATCTTGAAGTTAAAAGGAACTACTCAAATCTGTAGTTTCAGTCAAAAGGAGTTGATGTTTACAAAGTACAACTTTACCAATGTTGAATTCAGTCCCCCATGTTAAATCAAAATAGTAGTTATCTTCGATTGTTTATAAAGTAAGGATAAACGGGGGTTCTAGTTAGTACTCCTGTCTGTAACCTATATGATATCGGTTTCTATTCCCTTTGTATCAAGTGAAAAAGTGGTGCCCTAAAATAAAAGAGCATCAAAGAGGTTTGTTGCTTGCCTGAACCAGGACGGGTATTACAGATTTCTCAATTAATAAAAACATCAGGATTTAATTTCTGTTAAAGATGGTTTCAACAAATGATCACTTATTTAAGTAAATTTTAGACAAGTGTACGAATCAGGATTACCTGTTTTCATTTGAACATACCCCTGTACACAGTTTATTGAACATTGTTATCCTTAATTTCAACTCTCAGAATTTGACATAAAAGGAATAAAATGCACAGTTTTCTGGTTATGTCCAGAAATCTGACATTTAAACTGATAACTTCCTATAGAACGTTTTATTTTCACACAGTATTTCTCATGAATTTTGCCATAGTAATTAAAAATTTTTCAATTTTTTTTATCATCACAGGTATGTTGCCTGTTTAAGGGATACTCAAAGCGGCAAGCTCAGCGCAACCTGTTTACAGCACCAGACATATTTAAGAATGTTCTAACAGTCACTAGACAATCTTCAATATAAATAAATTTTAACCAAAAATTTAAAGAACATTTGTTTGAACAGAGTGTGAACAAGAAAAGCTCAGATAGATTCAGAGATGTAAATGTACTGAAAACAAAGGTGTTGCTGATCTCAAGAACTAGACAATTGTTTTGTTACATTTTTTTCTTCACATTAATCTTGATTTGTTGTACACTATGTGGCCTAGGACTCTAATCTTGTCAATTCTAATATACAAACATGCAAAGCAGAATTGAAGACAATTTAGTTAATTAGGGGCCACATTTGAGACCATCATTTTCTTGCAAAATAAGACGGCTGCTGATAGAAATCTGCTTTATGCATATATGTTGATTCATTAAAATAACTACAAAAATATGTAAGCTATTTTACAGTTGTGCAAAAATATTATGGTTGTACATGGATTAAGGACATATTGTTGTTACAAATTCTTTGCCTAAAAAAAGCTACAGATGTTCCAAACTGCCGGTTTCCAACAGACATGGCCCTAAAAAAAATAAAAAGCTATACATATATTGCATATTACACATGGTTGGTTATCAATACAGCTTATATAGTAATATATATTATTGGTAGCCATGAGGAAAATTACCATATATGTACCTGATATTTCACTCTAAAATTAACCATATTAAAAAAGAAAGAAATTGTATTTGAAGATGGGATATGTAGTTATGCAGAAATCATGTTAACCTGTTAATTGGTGTATGAAAAAATTGTTGTTAAGAATGTGCTAAATGTTAACTTGGAATAAATCATGAACAGTCATAACAATATGTTCCTTCTCCAAGTGCTGATAGAAATAGGTGTTTTAAATGTTTAAAACTGGAATATTTTAGGCAAGAAATTATTTTTTTACATGTTTTGACACTACCAGGAACATCTATCCAGAATTAACACAAAATATCTACCGGTATGAACTGTAAATTCACAGACTAATGTGTGCACATATTACTGCAAATACTGATAAAAATCATAATGCAATTTATTACATGTAACCAACTTTAAAACGTTTAAATTTTTGATATTCTTACCCATTATCAATTTTCACAATGAGATAGTCAATGCATCAATTTAGGAATTGACAGAAATTTCTGTGGTATTCTTTTCAATTTCTGGTTAACAATATTCTGCTGGCTCATTTTATTTTCGTTCTAAAAGAGCTGTTAACCAGAAATAATGTAATAATTTGTCTTGACGAAAGTGATATAGAAAGTTTTTGTCATCACTTGGCGTTTGTCCTCCGTCTTTCTGTAAACTTTTACATTTTCATCTTCTCCTCTAAATTCACTTGGCCAAATTTAACCAGACTTGACAGGAAGCACCAGGGGAAGGTCCTTTACAAAGTTTGCTCCTTTTGTACAGATTAGACGAAAATTTCTTGTTTCTGATTGGCTCATATCTATAAAGTCTTCTCAGAAACCACTTAGCCTGATAGATTAATAATTGATATGGTGCAGCTATTTATGGTCCTGTATTAAATTTCCCCATTCTGTCTTATTTTTACAAAAACAGTTGCCATGAAGGTTGCTTGTTTCTGATTTGCTGACTCCTGAAACACCTATACAAGGATTGTAATGAAGTTTCCTCTTGATTTAGCAAAAAATATTGCTGCCAAAAATAGTACTTGATTCTAATGGCTGATACATAAATATATCTTCTCTGACATTGCTTGGCCAGACTGAAAAATGGCCTCAACAGATGATTCTTGTTTTTGATTGGCTGATACATAAAAACGCTTGGACAAATGGAATAATATTTGACCAGAGACATCTATGGGAGATCCTTTATGATGTAAAAAAAACAATCATGGCCACTGTTAGCCATTTAATGTTTATTGTTTGTTTCTGTTTGGCCAAATTGTCAGGTGAGCAATACAGGCTCAGTATTCTGAGCCTTTAGTTGGGAGTATAAATAATATTTGTTGGTTTTTTATGCAATGTATTATGTACACAGCTTTCGTACATCATGTTATGTTTCTTGTTAATGAAAAGTCTTTCAGTAGATAGTTTCTTACAAAAGAAGTCGTTAACCTGTTAGATTATTATTGCAATTTAATCTCAAGGTGTTCTAAAAAGGATTCATTCCACAGAATAGGAAAAGTGGAGTACAGAAGATGGACTATACATAAAGTTAACAAATAGAACCTTTATAATGGCATGTAAAATGCTTCATTTTAAGAATTATGTCATACATCACAATATTTGAAATGAAAGTAAGTTTTGAAATGAAAAATTTAGAGATATTACAGCTATTGGATTACTATTGAAAATATTTTGACTGCGAAAAGCAACTATTAACTTGAAAAAGTAAAGAAAACATTTGCATTGCCTAAGGTTCTGATTGATGCTTTAGTTTTTTGTTGTTCAATTGCAGATTGGGTGGACGAAAATGAAAATTAAGTAAATTGACCAAGTTATGTACAAACATTCTAGAAATTCATCAAAAAAGCTTTTGTCATGCATTTCATTTAAATTTAAGTTGGTTTGATCTATTTTCGACTTTTGTAATCATTTTTCAGATATTTAACAAATGATAACCATGGTTTATATGTAATAAACAGGAGGTTCTGAATTCTTTAAATGGTTTTAAAATCATTTGATAATTACCAAAAAGTGCAAGAAAAGAAATATTAATTCATTTTTACATTTTCTTTAAGAATGTAATCATGTTATGATGAGTTTCCCCATTAATCATGTTTCCTATTATTTGTTTACTTGTTTATGCTGTATATGTTGTATAGTGTACAGGTGTAAATATTGTTTCTCAGAACTTTGTAAAATAAAATACTATTGGAATACTGCTTCAGTTTTCTTGGTTCTTCCACAAAACGGCAACTTAATGATGCACTCAAATTAAAGTTGTCCATGGAAAACAGGTCATACAACCCCAAAAATCATGGTCATATAATGGTATGGCGCTTTTGTCAGCGTTGGTGCTGTACCCAAGTTGATTTCCCCTTAATAACTTTTTCTAAGTTCTTGATCCTTTTAATATTTGAGACCAGATGAAGGTTCTTATTTATTTTGAGTGATGTAGCCCCATCTGCGTTTGGGAAGTGACTGAAAAGGGTTTTACTTATATTTAAATATAAACTCTATAAATCCTGTTTGATTTAAATGGTTTTTTTTAAAGTTTTGCTATGGCAAAATCTTTCTATTTTGCAATCTATTTCAATAGATAACACTATGAAAAACTATACGCATTCTTATGCAAGTTATTTGGTGCTGAATACAAATAGTTCCACATCATTTGGTTTAACACATCGATACCCAAGAATTTTAAAGCAACTGAGAATTTCACGTGTGCTTTGATCAAGAGTTTGATTTATTCAAGCTATACTAATCAAATGTTATTACGAACTTAAAAAAAGATAAAATATGCAGAGCGTACCGATATTTTTATCATGCCGATGTCCGCTGAATGATTGAGCTGGAATATTGACAAAACCGCCGGATACTATCGTTCCCAAAGTTTTTTTAGCTTTATATTACCGTGAAAATACTCAATTTCAGATAATTAATCCATTCAAGTATCTCTACGGATTAAATTGTCGCTAACATACATGGAAGCAACATGTGTCTTATTTACATCCGGGTACCGGAAACAAAGTAATTTTGGCGGGAAATACAAAACAAGTCAAGTTGGTCCCGACCGCAAACCGTAAATCAAAAGCAA
>JAULBM010053665.1:0-10467 GCA_032357055.1 Geukensia granosissima
AACTAACAAAACAACAACAACCACTGGGCTACAGGTTCCTGGCTTGGGACAGGCACATGAGTATGTGGCGGGGTTTGACCACCACCCATCAATTGTGATGAAAAAGTTTAAGCATTAATTGCTAGACTGCTGGTATTTTGGATTAAATGCACATCTGAATGGAAATATCTCTCACAAGACTACATCAAAGTCCAGAAATAACTTCTTCATTTTCACTACTTTGACCAATGGATTTCTGTCTGCCCCTTTGGTATCTTCGAATTCCTTTTAGTAAAATTCCATTTGGTCCAGTCAAAAAGAAATTTCATTGGGCAAAAAATCCCGTTAAAATAATTTTGCATAGACTAATGAGAGTGCCTTCTGAACCTCAACTCATCAATTTATTCTGGAAAAGTTCCTAATGAATACTGATTTATGGAAATAATAGTGCATTTAAACATAGTTTATCATATATATTTTTTGTTTTGTGTCCTTAACTTTTTGGCTTTTACCAGTATTGCAGGAACTTGTAAAATACTGTAAAAATTTAGTAGTGGATACTGGTCTATTGCACAATTCACATGTTTTTCAATGTTCAAAACTTATATTAATACAGAAATTACTACCACATCAGTCTACAAAATTAAACTTTAGGATCTACTGACAACAGTTCTTTGGTGATTGCAAAAATTAATCTTTTAACACAACATACAATTGAATTTTAAATGAACAAGAATAAATCTACTCTAACCCTAAAATATAACGATATTACTTTTTTTATATTTTTAACACTTACTTTGAGCTGTCTTCAGGGTGCGGAGAGTAAACGAGGGTTTCATCTATGGTGACTACATTACAGAAAGTTATCTGGAATAATAAAATATGATAAATAGAGATAATACATAGTGCAGATTAATCTATGGAAAAATATTTTTTAAATTTTGTGATTTAACTAGGAGAAACACTCATATTATAATAATTAAAAAATATACCGCCAAATTGTACAACCAGAAGACATATTTTTTCCGTATTGTACAACTGGAAGCCATTACTTTTCCCATATTTGAAACTTAAGGTCAACAGTTTAATAAACAAGTTATCATACAGTGTTTTGTATAAAACAGGAAAATATCATACTCATCCTTATTGATTTGAAAACCTATTTTAGACTTGATGCCTACAGTATCAAGTTTAGTAGGGGTTTTCAATACAATATAGACTTCTTCTATATCATCCATATTATACATACATGTAACACTTTGACACTAACAAATAAATGAACAAAAATTACATTCAACAGATGATTGGGTTTCGATGTCGGTTATTGTGTTATATTCTGACAAACTGAAAATAATATGAATCTTATATATTTATCTTTAAATTTCATGGAATTTTTAGTGATATATGCACATTCAATATTTTGGCATTATATTCAGCAGTGCTATATTTATATGGCTTACATCTAGGTGTTGTTATTCATGGTAATAAATAATTATAACATAAACCATTCTCGTTGGTTATACTTAAAAGCTCAAACTTGAAGCATTTTTGTCAACTTGCTCATCTAGCAGTCCCTATTTACTGTTGCCCAGGGCAGGTGAAATTTGGGTCAGGGCAAGTGACAAACTTAGTTACACTTTCCCATGGCAAGTTGAAAACTTCATATGCTTTAAGAATTTGTTTAGTTAGGAAAGCAGTCATTGACTGTGGGAAAGTTACCAATCTAACGGTCAGTGTCTAGAATTCCTATTTCCTGTTACCTGGGGCAAGTGAAATTTGAGTTAGAGAAAGTTACACTTTCCCATGGCAAGTTGAAAAAGGATTGTAGGGAAGTTGATTTTATATGAATTTTTCAAGTGGAAACCTCAATTTCTGAAAGTTTCAATGTAAACAATGGACATCAAAAAGTTAGAATTGAGGAAAGAACAATACCCTAAACCTCCCGTTTACCAATGTATGATTTTAATCCAGAGATCAATTTAACAAAGATTAACTTATTTCTTTATGGGCAAATATTACTTTCCAAAAGTCCAAAGGAAAAATAATCAGTTTCTCTAAAATTTCAATAAAATTAAACCTGTCTGATGTTCACACACAATATGATACAAGTTTTCTGTGTGAACCTAATCCATTTGAACAAACTTCAGAAACAGGAAGTAACACAGGAGTAGGTGAGCAATTACTGCCTGTTTAGCAATAAGCACAAATAAAATTGACATCCACTGAAAATGCCTGTATCTCTGGTCCTCAAACAGAAACAACAGCACTTATGGAGGAACATACTGAATGTTAAGAACATCTACAATGCGAAGATACTAGTCAAGCTTCATCTTTATCTATATCATGCAAATTTAGATACTGCATGAAGCAAATTCTATACTGTTAGCATCCATAAACAGCAATAATTTATATGGTTGCATTGTGCCTAACCAAGTGCATTTAAAAGGATTAAAATAAATATAAAACTTCAAAGTTAATAAATATTTACTACGTGAGTCAAAAAATAAAGATAAATAAAATAACAACTGAATCTTAACAATTCAAAACGAACAAAGACATTTAAAAAAAACTGCAATTAATCATTGAAAGAATCCATTTACATGTATATATTGCACTTACATTTCTGGCTTTAAGTGTCATGGTTTTTCTTTTTGGGTCTACTTCTGAATGCTCACTGCCAAAGGCAAGATCATCATGACCTAACAACTGAGGAAAACACAAGGCTAGTGACAGAAATGAAGGAATATACATGTACATGCAAAGTAATCAGAAATTTTGCAACCATTCTTGTATTTGATTCCATTTTTTTTCTTTCTGCCAATCATTTATTTCAACTTACTTTTTAAATATCTCAGTGTTCTCCAAAGGTCTTTTCAGCGCAGCATTTTTCAGCCAAATATCATGAATATTGACAATTTACTGCTGTGGGGCAAATATTTCTGTTAACTGTACCAGATCAATATCAATGTAAAAGTGTGATTTCTGTCATGTCTGCTCAAAGCAATCTTTTGAGAAGTTACCTTCTCTTCTTTGGGTGAGGGGGAACACAGCAATATTTCTCAAATTTTATTTCTAACAAAAATGAAAGGTCTCATGTCTGTCTGGTCAAACTGGTCAGGGATTCTTGCTGCAATAAACATATTTAACAAAGAAGGATAAATTTATCATTGTGGCTCTTGTTTCAGATTACAAAGATTTAATTATCCACAATACATGAACAATTTTGTAAAGAGAACAATTGCAAACATATTTTCACATGCAACAGAGTGACTTATGTTAATTTGTTCTTTGCAACTGGCTCCACCAGTATTTAGGACATACCTTAAGAAACATTTATACTTGGCAAGTGTACCACAGTGCTATCAAAATTTTCTGGGGACAACACTGAGCTTTCTTCTCAAATAAAGAACATACATTGTACATGACATAATGCAAGGACTGTTGCAAAACTTCTGCCAATATGGTGAGCACAAAATATACAACATGATGTACTCACATTTCTAGATTTGACACTCATTTTACTTGTATCTAAATCCACATAGATTTTTTCACTGACATAACATTCATCAAGTATGCCAACAATCTAAATATGAAACAAAGACCTAACTTATCAGTATTGATCTTAACTACAAGCAATAACCATCAACCAATACAGTGATGAAGCAATTTGTAAATATTTTTACTGGTACATGAAGTTTAGCATATATAGTGTAGCTGTTCAAAAAGGAAATCAGACATGATAGATGAACTTATATTCTAGTCTATGGTCTACCTAAAATTTAATATTTTTGCAAGTACTGAAAAGAGTAGGTACGTTAAGCCCCATATTTGGCCCAAATTTTAGGTTTTGTGACACAATAATAAGTTGTGGTGAAAATGCTGTTTAAGAATCGTCTTTTAATAATTCATTTTTTTTTCTTGTATACTTTTAGCCATTTCGACAAAATTAAAGGGTATATTTGACTATTTTGACAAGAATTGAACATTTTCGTTAAAAATACTCAATTTTAAAAGGTGTTTTGATCAAAATAGATATGATCGCACAAAAACATCACAAAGATATTTTAACCAAACATTTGCACTTGATAGATCTTTAGTTGTGCACAGTTTGGTTGTGATGTTTATGTGCGATCTATATTAAAATCTACAAAATAGTATCAAATTTTGCATCAAATTAATTGATTTCTCAGTATTTTCACATTTAAAGCATTTTCTATGTGTCATGTGACCTTTGTAGAACTTATTAAACTAAAAATTCTTTTGGATTTTCTTTTCATAGACATTATTCAATTCGAAAATATAAAATAATAGATATTGGCTAATTTTCATTTTTTCGCAAAATTCTTGGACCAAAAATGGGCCTTAAGGAGCCTTGTCCTTTGCTGGACAGAACCGAAACTTGGATCACCATACTGAATAACCATAAAAAGACATTTTGCCCTTGATAAAAAAAAAATCTTGAAATTTTACTGGAACCTTAAAAATTTGGGTTATTCAATGAAACATAATAGCTGGTCCACATTTAAGTTTAACAGTCAGGCCCAAAAATACTCAAAATGGCAGATTTAGTTGGATAAGTGAAAAGTTTTCTAATGAATCAAGTGGAAGCAATGTGCAATGATTTATTTTTATCAATCTCAAAGATCTTTGAAATGCAGGGAGTATTAAATTCTGTTTGTTGAAGTTTGAAATGTAAAAAAATAATGCAATTTGTTTACCTAGAGTATGATTGAAGGACATGATAATAATAACTATGTAAAACAATGTACATGTTGTAATTAAGTGTTTTTAATTAGCTACAACTGAATTAATTTGGGCATATTTCAGGAAAATTGCCTTATCATTGTTTATAAAGTATATATACAAAAATAAAAATCCTACCTTTTTTGCCCAGCCAGGGAAACCCCATTGTGTTGTCATAAGTCGATGGGTTTTCAAAATTCCCTTTTCATCAACATGTCTATCTAAAACATCTATGGCTTTTACAGCTTTACTCCATGGATTTGGGTATTTCTTCCATGCTGCCTCAACCACTGTATCCCAACTGTGCCTACAATAGTTATTTATCATAATTAAAAAAAAAATGTACATAATAGCACGTGTTAGGTCATACCTGGTAAAAAATATCCATAACATCATTGTCTGCGTTCCATGATGAAGTGGCTGTAAAAGCTAGGATTGAATGTCAAAAACTCACGTTTCAGATTTGCTAAAACAGATGCGAAATTGCAACTGAGCATAGTAGCTGTATTAATTTCTTGACTGAAAGACAATGGGACTGACATGCAAGTCAGTTTACAGAGTTGCTGAAGTATTTTTTGTCTGCCAGACATTGGGTCTGACAAGCAAATGAGTTCTGCCAGTCCTACAAAACTTTTCTCAGACCCAGTTTTCAACAGATTTTGATATGTTTTTTCCCAGTTTTGCATTGGCTGAAAATTTTATCTGCCATGCTGCCATGTCGGAATGAAAAAAACCCTTGATGGTGAGGACATGATAGAGAACCCAACAGCACTAGTCATTCAAATAAATTGTTGTTTTATACCCAGATTACAGGAAGAGGGTTCAAATGCTTCAAATTTATCCTTTTCTTAATGAAGGGAAGCAAGGAACATTTTTATTTAAAATACGCATTAATAAATACATGGGTGTTGCCCCCTGTTTCATAACTCCAAATCAACCGAGGAAGATAAATATAAAACAATATTACGACTGGTTTTCAGTTGTGACTGCGAATTTCAACTGTATGGTTTTATGATTTTTTATGACTGGCAAGCAGTAAACATTTGATGGGCCCTTCAACTGAAATATACTGTCGGATTTTCAGTCCAATAATATAAAATCTGTAGTCAGACCCTAGCCAAATCTCAGTCTTTCCCAAATGTTGTCAGTATGTGACTGATCATCTGAGGTATTTTTTCCCATGCCAATCTGTAGTAGAAGATTTTTGGTCAGACAAAAAATATTTCAGACTGACAAAACCTATCAGGCTGTCTGAATGACAGACAGATCCTCAGACAATTTGGCACAGACTGATATCTATTGATATGCGAGCGAAGCTCGCTCTTTATAATAAAGGAGTGGTTTCAGAAGTGACTCCAATTCTACAGTGTTGGCAGCAGACGAGATAGGTACGAGATTTGGAAGAGACTTGGAGATTGGTCCTGAAAATGACCGAAGGTCTGACCAATGACCTTAAACTGCCGTCTGACATTTTTACGCTCGCTTTTATGGTAGCACCATCCTCATATTAATATTGTTTTATATGATTGTTGAAACTGACAGGTGTGTACATTTTATCTGCAGACGTATTTCATATCAACAGACGTATATAAGTATGACCGGTCAGAAAGAGAAACGTGACCAGGTGACAGCAAAACTTACGCAACAACATTATTTCTTTCTAATCGGCCTAGATTTGAATGGATTAAGCATAAAATTATGATTCGAAAAGATAAACTCACTCAAAAGTGTGTTCTGATGTCCAAATTTTCATTTTTCCACACCGAAATCAAGCTGAAATATAAAGATGTATATGAAGACGCTTGCCGGTCTCACAAGGCCACAAAGTGCTAAGGTCGTAAAATTACTGCGTAAATGTGAACCGGACAAAATTCCGCATTAAGTAGTTTCATACAGTTGTGTCAATTTAATTGTTATATAACTTTTGGTTTGATTGTGTCTCATTTTCTGAAAAAAAAAAGAAAATAGGTTGTCTGTTTAAGATATATTTTGTTCAGATTTCTACAATATATGGAAAGAAACCTTTTCTGCGTATGATTTTCAATTCCGAATTATGTAAGATATGTTTTCATTTGTCAAATTGGACCGGAATTGAATTATTTTAGCCAATCGCTCCTGTTCTTGTTTTTAATATTGGAATACTGTTCCTAGCAACATTTATCCACAAAATGGAAGAAAAAGTCAACATCTGGTAAACTTACAATACAAGTAAAACAAATTGACTAATTACAGGTATTTACTGCCATTATTTTAAATGTCAAATTTAATCAGCTGATTAGATAAATATCAGATATTTTTGCCATTTTTTTAGAGAAAAAGGAGAGCAATTTTACTTCAGCAATTTATATTTAATATAAGTTAACTTTATGATATCGTTCATACCTACAGTAAAACCAAATAATGTGGTATTTTCTGCCATTATACTATGTGCAAAAATGAGTTATGCCCACTGGTTTTTCTGCTTCCTTTTATTAGCAAATCTGCAAAACTTACAATTCTAAGTTAATAATAATGACAATTCATGTATAATTTTGGCTACTGTAGCTGTGTGCAAGTAGTATTTTCTACTACTGTTCACTTATTGTTGAAGTGGCTGCTGGTTTTAACTATTTCCAAAAAGATATATAATGTGAATGTTAGCAAGAACTATTTGCATGATAGTTATCATCTTTAGCCTTTATGCATCCATTGTCAAGTTTTGTTAACTATTCAGAGGATGAAAGTAGAAAAGGGAAGGTTTAAATCCAAAAAAACGTACTGGGCCACATTTTCCATGGCAAACCAAATAAAGATATATGTGTTGGTCAAGTAATGCCATAAAAGAAGTGTGCTTGAGACTTTTTAATTTCAGAAAAAATTTTTCTTGTTAATCCAGTGCAAAAATATATCAGGAAGTATAATCACCAGTTGCCGGACATTTTTTCTATATTAAACAGTTGTAAGTGCTGTATGCAGTAGATGTAGAGTATTTATCTTATATTTACAGCTGAGCTTTTATTTCATTGTTTTAATAATACATGTTAGGTTCAGCATTCAAAAATTGGGTTACTGGAACCACACATATATTTTTATGTTGCCTCAGAATGCCTGGTCATAGGATAATCATTGTGATATTTTTATATATCATTTTTTCATTAATTATATTTTTTCAGTATTTTTGTAATTTGGCTTGTCTTTTCACATGTACATTTATCATCTAACTGTGGCAGTTAAGAGCTTGTCACACGATGTGGGATTCTTCCCTGGCGACATCTACTGGCAGATGATCCAATTGTCCCAAGTACAATAGATGTGTATCTCTCCAAATTATCCTCAAATAAAACTGGATGAAAGATTGTTTTTGTCCTAATCAAATTTAGTGCCATTAATATTTGATACTCTAAATTAAAATTTTTATATGGCCTTTGTATATGAAATGGTTTCAATTATGGAAGTTTTCACTGTATATGTGATGCAATACGATGGAAGAAATCTGTAATTTAATGTTAACTAGAGTTTGTGCATTGAACAGAATCATAGGAGCTAGAAAGCTGCTATGGTTTCTGTTTAACTAAGAACTTTTAGCATGTTTGCCAATTGTTTGATTAGTATTACCTATAACCAACATAAAGAGAAAGTTTATGTTAAACCATAACCTAAAAGTATGAAGGAATTCTGAACAGTTTGTCCATTATCTAAATTAAATTAAGTTTGTTTTAATATATTTCTGAAAAGGGAAAGTTCGCTTAATGTCATGTAATGATTGACAATCAATATTTTAAAAATATTATGTTTTAGCATAGAAAATGCCACTTGGGCCATTTGGAGAAGTGGTGGGTACCACAAATACCCTAGAAGCCCTTGGACCAGATGCAGCCAATTATAAAAGTAAGGTGGTGGCACCAAGAAACCCCAAATTGCTGAAAGGGGACGAGGAGGACATCAAGGTAAACATGCTTGGTTTTTATATTATTCCTCTGTTTTTTAATGACAAAACAAAGGTTTAAAAATTATGTATTTACTAGAAAAGTTTGGCTCTAATAGTGCCTAATTATAAAGTTAAAAGGTAAAACATATCCATTATAAGCCACATTCATTGTAATTTAAGTATTTTGAACAATCAGTATCCATTGTTTTGCTTGATGTCTGTATTGAAGGTTAAGTTTTTTTATGGTAATGAACTAAAAAGTGGATGAAGATATTAGCAATATACACGCATGCATTGCACAAGAATATCATATTGTATGATAAAACATTTCAGATGACTCCAAGTCAGTTCATGTTTGATATGCAGATGGACACAGACCAAAAGTTGGCTAATACACACACAATGAATATACCTAAGAAAGTTGAACTGTTAGATATGGCCGACACAAGTCTCCAAAAGGTACATTTCCTGATAGTCATGCTAGATTTAACATATTATGAAACAGATTGCTTGTCTTTAGCTGTGTCAGCCTCTGATAATGGCTAGTTTTGGTTGTCATTTCTTATGAACACTATACCACTTGTTAAAGTTTTGTACATGCATGTTTTTAAAATAATTAGACTTATGAATCATTGCATTTTCATGTTTGTCTGTGGATAACATAGGTTAGTTTTTTCTGCAAATGTATCTGGTTTTAAAAGTATTTTTAGCAATTTTTATGATACCATCATAGTTTAGTCATCATTAGTGGTCATTTAGATTTCTTGTTTCTGTTTGTAATTAACCAGAACTTACTTCTTTAGATTGCTAATTCTGTGCTGATATAAACACCAAGTATATGTGGTATCAAAGTAAATATTTAAAAATAAAGCAAAAAATTTAAGAGGTTGCTACAATATAATTATAGAAAGATGAACAAGTTTCAAAGACAGTGGTAATAATGAACTATTGTTATGTTCGAGATCTTTTCATTATGTTAACTTTTTTCGTATTCTTATATTTATTTTTATCCTGCAGTAAAGCGTTTTATTATACAAATACCAATGGCAAATATTGCAAAGTTATATTTGTACAGTAGCATAATATTGTCTCCTGTTATCCCAACACATTATGAGCAAGCCAGAATATTAGATTCGGAAACCAGCTGACTGGTGTCTTCAAACACGTCTACATTCTTATGAAATGTAGAAATGATTCAACAATTTTTTACCTTTAAATTAATTGCAGGATAAAAACAATACATGTACATTGCCGGAAAATATCAAATTCATTTGTACTCGCTGCAAAACGGGTAAAAGCGCTTGACAAAGCCTTGGACATTTTACCCGTTTCTAAAGCTTGTACAAATAAATTTGATATTTTACGGCAATGTACATGTATTGTATATGTGTCATCATTTTATATTCAAATATTCAGTTGTTTGCATGTGTTTTTAAACTACATGTGTAAGTATAAAAAATTATATGGATGTTGATTTGTTAACCATCATTCACAGCTCAGACTTAAAGAAGTCAGATTTTGTAAATCAAACAACACTTTAAACATAACAAAGAAGTTATAACTTTTAAGCTCACCTGGCCTAAAAGGCCATGTGAGCTTTTCTCATCACTTTGCCTCCGCTGTCGTTGTCATCGTCGTATGTTGTCGTCGGCGTAAACTTTTCACATTTAATCAACTCCTCTGAAATGGCTAGGCCAATTTTACCAAACTTTGGTGGAAGGTTTCTATGATAGTCCTCTTTAAAATTTGTGTTCAGTTTTGCGGGCACCATCCAATATGGCCGCCATGGCTCGACACAGTTTAACATTGGACCCTATGGGAATTTTACATTTTCGTCA
>JAULBM010053676.1:0-10467 GCA_032357055.1 Geukensia granosissima
ATGGCGGTCATACACGCTATTAACGGAAGTGCAGTCAGGACAACCGGAAGCTGCAATATTGACATTGTTTGTCATTTAACTGGATGTGTTAAACTCTTGGACAAATGTTAGATAAATAAAATCATATTAATATCAATTTAAAGTTCGTTATTTTTACTTCAAAATTTGCTAGAGTTCGTAGATCTTACCTATTGAGAATGCAGAAAAAATTAGAAAAAAATATCAAAAAATGAATTTTTAATTGTTTTTTTTTCAAGGTTTTATAGATCTAAAATGGACTATACAGAAAAATAGTTAAATATGTCTCCTTATAAGGAGAGCCCATTGACAGACTGTTAAATTTGTGATTATGCATTAGAGTTACGAAATGTGTCTATGGATCCTTTTTGAAAGCAACAAATAAAAAACACCGAACATTTGTTCAATAAACATAACTTCAACAATGGTTTTATATTAGTTTTATATTATTATGTATTGACATTCTGAGTCCTCAATGTTGGGAATGAACGTGATTATCAATCTGTTGTACGCTGCTTACTAAAACACTATTAAAACAGGAATAAGTTGTTCCTCAACTAAAGCTTTTTTGAAATTTATTTTATGATCGACACGACGATCCTGCTGGCCTGTATGGAATGAATATTTCACAGATAAAGATATTTTGCATGTAGTGAAGTTATCTAACATTTACCATTTGGTGCTCACACTCACCCTGTATGTTACATCTATTCTGTCACGTGTTAGAGTTGAAACTTATTTTTTCATGTTTGCATTTAGTATCTTTCTTACAGGCAAGAACAGCTCTCACTGCCGGACCAAATGAGTTTACCCACTTAGTCACGCAAATTGGTGTTGACATCATATAAGATGTCGTGAACTGTCACGTTTACAGAAGTGCACATATTTCACTGTTTTGGTATCCCTACAAAATGTATTATTTCAACTATTAATGATTTCATAGAATGACAATAAAAAAATCTTTATAACCATTGAAATGATTTATTGATTCTTGTTTAACGTCCATCGGCATATATTTCATGCATAGACAGGACGAAAACAAGTTATCAAATAATAAATCATAAAAGGGATTTATCAGGGGGGAAACACTGGGGAATTTAAGAGCTACGGGATGTCAAATTGGGACGTTTTGGCAGGGGCGGGAAATATTACTTGTCAACGGTAATTTTTTTCAATTCAATAGCCATATATCGAACATACTTTATTCCTCACCAACATAAAACATGACAGTAAGGTCATATAAATTTTCGCTATAAATACTTTTTTTTCAATCTGCTATGCCGATCTTTATTAAATACATATTTTGATAACCAATTATATTATCATTTTTTAAATTGTCAGGTTACAGGAACCAAGTTTGCCAGAGGTAACTGTCCACCTAACTGACAAAATTAATGTTATAAATATCACTTAAGACTTTTAGTCAAAATATGAAGTTCAACCACAAAGGTAAAACCATCTTATTGTTTTCATAGAGAAAAATTCTATTGTTGATAGTTTATGAAGACAATGGTAGAGTTAGCATTTGAAATTAAATAATATGTCTCACATTTAATGGCAAATTGTAACGGGGTAATGTTAAAATTCCCCTCGCTACTGCAACTCCATATAACGATTTAAATGTCGTTCGTAGGTCGGCAATTGATTTCAAAAATAACTAAGGGGTTTAAGACGCTCCTCGAGACTGAACTCCTCGACTGTTGACTAATTAGAGTACGGATAGTTGATACCATGTTATCGAAAAAATATTGTTGACGTTAGTAAATGTTTTATAGAGATGTATCAAAACTACACTATTTTGGTAACTATAAAACACATCTGAGTCAAAATAATTTATGGCTGGTGAGTTGGCGGTAAAACCCCATTGAATGTGGGGTCTTAGCATAAAACTGAAAGGGATTTTACTTTTTGGTGTTTATTTCTGTTACAAATGAGAATAAACGAACAATTATGCTATGATAATCTACTTTGTTTGAAGAATATTGAACCATTCTTTCAAACATTTATAGAAATAACCCTTTTACAAAAGCTGGCAAAGCTTGAACATGTATCAAAGACGGATCAGCCACTCAAAATACTGACCGTTAACATAGTCCGTTGACTAGATTTCTCTTTTGATAGTACAGGGTTTTTATGTATCTCGTACCTTCTTATTAAAAAGAATTCGATGACACCAAATGGGCAGAAAGAAATCGTTAAGTAGGAAGACCAACAAGACGATGGCGAACAAAATGAAACGAATGACAAACATATAACACAAAACACTACGTACATTTGAAACTTGAGCTCGATTTACACGAACCCTACAAAAACAAGGGTGAGTTCAAATGTTCCGGAAGGGTAAACCATTCCTGCTCCAATAGTGACAACCATCGTGTTACTCAGTTGACAAGCCGGTGTATAGTCACAGCCGATATAAGCCACAACGGGTATAGGAACGGATTTGTAACCATGACAGTGGGAAGATACAACTGTATCCATTGTCATTTATTTAAACTTAAAAATTGTCTATGAATCAGACACAAATCATGATTGCAAACCCTGATCAGGGTTATACATATTCAAATACAGGGCGTATTCTTATGTATTATTATAAAATTTCAGACATGCTATTGATATGCAATCAAACTTTTAGGTTATCGTAATTAGATATGGAAATAATGTTTCATTTTATACATTGGGAAAATAAATAACCGGGTTCAGAAAAAGAATTCTGTTGCAAAAAGACATGTTTGGAGAGTCGAGAAAAACAGGCCTCTAAAGTTCTGTGAATAAACATGAAAAGCCAGTTAATCTTTTTTTTCTTTCTGCTTAGACTAAACAACTGATATATCACCAAACAATATTCTTCAATTTGCATTGAAAAAAGCATAAAGAGACTTAATGAATATACAAAGCCTATAACAGTCAATGCATTCAGTCAACAAAACATGCTGAGTATGTAAAATCAATATTATAAGCTGGATGTATACACATACGTGTTCAACTCGTCAATAAACTTAGTGCAAATTAAAGGAATTAATTATTATATCAATTTTCTACAAAAATAAATGAAAACATATATTCATGTTTGGCTCTGCACTTTACGTTGAAGTTGCGCTTTTCAAACCAATCTTACTTTGGTTTTTAGCGTCTTTAATATAATTCATATGGAACATTTAAATTTTGTAGGTGTGCTTTTAGTGTAGGTTAAGCGTTTTTAGATAGTATCTGTTTGTTTTTCAAAAACTTTATTTAGGTTCGTGCTTCAAGAACAACCATTTTGACTGGTTTAACATGTTTACGTAAGTTTCTGTTGTATTTTTACTCATTTTCCCGTCAACAGATCCGTTCACTACTCGGTCAACTAACTCTCTCTCGACGTGACCTTTATTGAACGGAAATGAGTTTCGCGTGTTAAAAGCCTTAATTATATCTATACAGTATGTCAGATCAGGTATAGGTTTAAAGTCGTAGGCTTTAAAAATAGGGAAATAGTTAGTTGTGTGCACTTACCTTATATCGTGTTACTATTCGTTTTATTATAAAAAATTCATAGAAGGTTTTCGAATGAACCAGGAGGGTAAATGTTTAGATAACATGAAAAAAATCAATGTCCAATCGTAGTAGTAGTTAAATTCTTTAATCAAAGAAAACATGCCACAGTTAAATGAGGTATTCATTCATAAACTATTAAAGCTACATCGTGTCCCTAACATGTGAATATTTAACCCTGACGGGATTTATGACACGTAAAATGCTATCAATCTCCTTTCTTAATAGCCCTTTATTGGTTGACTTTGAGTCGGAATTGCAAACTGACATAACAAAATAGCCTGCTTCCTTGAAATTCATTTTCCCTAAAAAATTCGATTATATTTGTCAGACTTCAATTATTCAATTTCTGTTAATTTGTCTCAAGAAAGCACTTAAGGCGACAACGGCACGGATTAATTTACTCAATAATCTTTCGTCTAGTAATTAAGGCCATCCCATTACCTGTATTTTTCATTGAATAAGAAACATTCGAGTTTATGAAAGCAATATTGTACAAAAACACATTATATTTACGGATTCCAGATGCAACGTGTATTATGGTAAAAACACAATTTTGACGCTATCTTTCAAAGAACTTTTTTCGCATTATATCCATAATTTTAACAGATAAGGCGATACAGACAATAACATATACTTAAAAATATGTCTGAATCATGGCATAATGCGGCAATATAAACACATCATTTTTAATTTGTAAGATTTATTAAAAAACGGTGTCATGGGTGGCCGAATGGTCTAGGTAACTGATATTAACTTACCTGTATAAATCAATGTAGCTATCACATATACGACGTAAGTTCGCGCATGATTTTGTACCTTTCAAAAATGGGTAGAACTCGCCTTGCATGTGATATGGTTAGTCAGTTACCTGCCAAGGTCGATACTTCGGCTTCCTCTACCAGTAAAACTGACCACCGCGATATGATGAAATATTGGTGAAAGTGGCGTTAAACCCCGATAAAAAAATCTGAACATTGAAAAACGCATTTAAACGGCGATAAGATTTGTCAGTTATCTTATCAATGTCGGTGGTTCTCTCCGGATAGTCCTGCTTCCTCCACCAGTAAAACTGACCGCTGCGATATGACTATAATATTGTTGAAATGACGACTATACACCGAATTTGTCTACTGAGTAACACTATGGGTGCCACTTAAGGAGCAAGAGTTGCTTACACTTCCGGAGCACTGGGATCACCCTTGTTTTATAGCGTTCCTAGCTTTAGTATTCAGTTTAGTGTTGTTCGTACTATGTTTTGTCTTTTTTTATTGTTGGTCACGGTCTGGACTGTCTTAAGATTTAACTATTTCTGTATGACCCTTTGATATCTTTGAATTCCGGTTTTGTTTCCTTAGATAATACAGCCTTTCTGCAAACATTCAAATCTATAATGTCATTGCATATTTTTTTATTTAAGTGCTTTTTTAATGTTTAAATGAAAATCTTATATTTATTTTAACCATAAATCAATGGTATTCTATTTTATGCCCAATAAAACGGCATTATAAAAACGTGATTTTCAAATTGAAAGATTCAACGAAAAACGTAATAAAACGATTGAACTTTTACATAACTGGCAAAGTTATATCTATCCAACCCCTTTCCTCTGTTTACCTTAGGTAAGACAACCTTATTGCAAAAATATCATTTCCTATTTATTATTATAGTATAATCTATTCATGAAAGTGCTTATAAACTAATTGTTTTTTTAAAACTGAAACAATACATCAATAATTTATGTTCAATAATGCATCAATAATGTAATGTTATCCCGCACATAATCAGGAATCTTTCCTATTGAATTTAGATCACTTTCTTGGAGTTCTTCTGGACACTCTTGATTTTTAACCTTAGATATCTTGATCCGATGTTGCACGCACGTGGCCATTAAATTTACGCCATGTCTTTGCAGCTATATATACAAATTACGGATTCAAAATATAATTATTATAAGTATCTTTTAAATGTTGTAAAATTTTATACTGACGGATTTTTTATTGAGGATATTGCTTAAATCAATTGTGACAAAACATTTGTTATCGAATAAGTTGAAGATATGAACGATTTTCTGGTCCGTTTTTCTTCATACTAACTAGTCTAAAAAGCCATACATGACAACTGACGAAAGTCATTACATATTTGATGGATTTGTAACCTGTGTCTACAAACATGGTCTATACAAAAAATTAATTGTAAAAAACGGCACGGTATACATTTTCGATCGAATGAGAAGTTCTCAGATACTAAAAGACGTAAATGGCATATTAACCCTCTTATGAATAGTTGTAATTTGTCCAAAATTTATGTTATACAAGTATGCCAATTAACATTACCTGCTAATGAACATGCCACACAATTTTGAGGCTACCATGCAATAGTTATCTATTTATCACAGAGTGTACATCAGCTACTATTCACCTTAAAATAAAGAGTGTATCATCAGCTGAGTGAAATGTTAATCTCTGAATATAACATGTATTGCAGGCTTTTTATATTTTTACAGTAAAGGTGGTTTGAGAGATCCTTATATGAAAATAAGAATTTTTTTCTTTAGAACTAATTATGTTCCTGCATGACAAAATGTGTAGATTATTTATTAATTTTTATTTTTCTCTTCCACTTAACTGTAAACAGAATTTGAATTTACGTATCTATGTAATATTATTATTGTAAACCTTAATTTACAATTTTTCAAAAAAGGTCAATTTAAAACAGTTGGTGTGTTTAGAATCAAAATTTATCTAAATGTATAACTCAAACAAATCATTAAATTCATTGTAATTCATTCTAAGAAAGTAGTCAAGGAGATTTTTATATTTCTAATGTGGTTTATACAGATATCATAATTTGTCTTCCAATTTTTGATTTCTTTGGATTTGAGTGCTTCTTTTTTTATGTTGGGAGATTTAACTCCCAATGCTTTGGTTCTTATATGCTACTGTAAGAGGTTCCTCCTTGAAATGTACATTTAGCATATCAAACTTTTCCCTCTTTATTCGACATGAATAATTTTGTATCGTGAAATACTGTTCATGTCTTTAAGATTTTGTTGACCAAATTTACACACAAATACCAAAGGTCTTGAAATCGATTAACACGGGGACGATGTTTTAACCTACCCATTTAGACAAATAATTTTTACACATATAATACAATAATAACACATAGTATTACTGGTGCAAAATACCAATTGAAATCTACCTAGACACCATTTAATCTTCCAACACCTACGTGTTACGCAAATACAGGTTTTGTAAAAAGGAGGTTTCTAATGAAACAAAGTAATGGAATGTATACAAAGCGACATACATCACGTTCTGTGATATTTGTTTATTTCATTTATTTTAGGAATTCAGCAGACAGTTACATACGTTAGAAACGAGAAAATGATATAAAATAGAAACAAGATATATTGCTTTAATAGTCAGACAGCTGACAACTTATCTAGTTTAGAAAATCAATGCACCCTAGAAATACTCGCATAAAAATATAATGTAAAAGTAAATTTTGTTATACTTGTAATCTCGAAGATTTTTCATAAAGGACGTGATTGAATATTTGAACTTGTAAAGATTATGTTGGTTGTATAAAAACACTATACATGTCATCAGCTTCGTACTTCCTTTATCCAGGATACTCAGAGAGACTAACAAGCAATTATCAAAGGAGAATCAGAATCATTATAAATTATATAAATCCTTTAAATTTTTAAAAATACATTCACACGTGCGTTATTTTGTCAGAATTTTTTTTGTCGACGAAAATTGCATTTTGTAAAAACGATTGGTCTCCTTTAACTAAATGGGTCTCCTTTAACTAAATGGTACCTACATAAAATTAATATTATGTATGAAGTTATAGGTTATAAAATAATTAAGGGTGAATTTAATTAGAAAAAAGTTGTATATACCATTGTCTTTTTAAGTCAAGATGTTGAGAGGTTCCTCTAGAAAGCGTTAGTCATTCTTTGACATCGGAGACAGCGGTTGCTGTTGCAAAAGCCAGGACAGCTACATCTGCAATAAACCAGCCGGCGGAGATGATCTTTCTAGGGCAATAAGATATTGATACTATCAAAGATTACTTAAAACAAAAAATTAACCAATCAACAGTAATAACACTATAATAAATGATAAAATAGTTCAGTGTCACAAGCACTTGACGATGTCGCAAGACACGATGCACCAAACTTAAAACAAAAAATAATTGCTAGGAAATAATTGATTTGGCGTTATTGTTGTCAAATTCTCAAACATAAAAAAATGATCCAGCACAGCAACTAGTTATGTTCTAAGGGGTTTTGGTTGTTAAACCTATACAAGAGGTTGGGAAAAGAACATCCATTTTATTGTGGACAGATGCTATTATTATTTGGAAGAGCATTTATTGTTCTGTTCATATCCAAATAATATGAGAAAAGTGCAACCTTAGGAAAGCAAGCTTGTGACGTCCGCGTCATGGTCTTGTCCATTCCGACAACGTTGTTGATTTTGTTTGTAATCTCGCGAGATTCCGCCATGTTGACGAATGTTTTTTGGCATCATCGAAGTGTGATGCAATTATTCATTTTTACCACATTCCTACCATGAAGAGCTCGCTTCGCTCGCTCATAAACACACATGCTTAAAAATATGAACGCCATCGTTTACGGGTAAAACGTAGTGGGGAAGGGATAGAAGAATTATGATCAACAGTCCCGAATGAGTCAATCCTCCAGTCAAAATAACTCTTAGGCCCATTTTTAAGCATAGGTACAAATGTAATGGTAAGTGTACAAATTTGTCATGCCGGTATATTAATCGTTGTTAACAATGTAATGGGGAGAATTCTGTCAGATATTGTCAGCTGAGAAACCAATATCCAAGTGCATTAAGAAGTCAAAATCGTGCCAGAGGCGCACTCTTAGACCACATGCACAGTTAAATAGTACACAGCAGTTAAATGTCAAGTACCCATAACAGCCAAGACCAATAGCTCCTGGCCCACTTGTGGGAAATATACAAAACACTGATCAACAATGAATTTTTGTCACAGTTGTTGAAAGATTATCCACAGAAAAATGATGCTCATTTGCTGTTAAATAGTTTTAAACAGGAAGTTAGGTTACAATTTACTGGTCCACGGTCTCGGTCGTTTTTCAGAAAAGTTGATATCGGCAAAAATATTGAAAGCAGTTATTAGACAAAATTTGTCTAAGAAGGATATATTTGGACAAATGTTGGGTCTAGTTATAGATATAACAACAAGAAATCTGCAGATTTTTCCCATAGGGTTAGTGCAAAATATGATGGAAATGATATTCCATCTATCAAAAAATTTTGCATTAATGACTTTGTTGACCAGGATGTTCGCAGAGTTAGTTAGTCATCAATTGATAATGTATTGGAAAAGATATTGGTTTGAGGAATCTATGCAAAAATTGGGAAAAATTGAAATAAGTCAAGCTTTTACATTATTAATTATAAATGCAACCGATTTTGATTTATACGGTGTATATTCTGAAGGCGATGTTTATATAGATAAGTGTTTGCCTATCGGGTGTTCCCTGTCTTGCTCACTGTTCGACTAGTTTGCCACTATGTTACATTAGGAAGTAACATATTACTCCGGGTTAGACACCCTAGATCATTACCTTGATGATTATTTATTGATAGGTTCATCATCATCTTAGGATTGTATGAAGTTGGGTGTTCCAATTGCAGACAGAAAAACAGCTAGGTCATCTATGATATTAGCATTCCCTTGATATTGATACAGTTTAAAAAAAAGAGGATACCAAAGGAAAAGCTTGATAAATTAAAATCCATGTTTCCGTTAAATTAACAAAAAAAAGAGAGAGATCTGGAGTCCGTTGTTAGTTTGATGTCGTTATGTTCCCGGGCTATACCTTCTCCTCATGCTTTCATTGGGTGTTTTAATAATTAGATTGTCACAGTTTAAACAGAAGAGAGCTTTATTTTTTGTTGAGCCAAATGGGGAAGCAAGGGAAGATGCGGCCACATACATTTCAGAAAATTTGTGGGTTTGCAACGAAGCTTAAAAACAAATAGCTCAGGAAACCCAGAGCTTTGCCATGGTACCCATTTTGGGGGTTGTTGTGTACAGTATAGATGGCGCAGTTGTTGGAAAGGTTATGTAAGTTCTAACTTTATTAGAATTGATTCTGGTTGTCTTCAAGCACCACAATTAGAGAACAAGTAGTCCGGTTTAGAATACTCATGTGAGAGATCAAGAGTGTATAGTTTAAAGAGACAAAACAAATTTGAAACAAATTAAAAAATAAAACGAAAATTGTACCTATCTTCAAATCAATTGTAGATATGTTTATTGGATTGTACCTATCTTAAAAAATCCAGTGAGAATACGACGAAGTGAATAGTCAAAGGAGACAAAAGAAACTTGAAACAAACCAAAAGACAAAAAGAAAAAAAAACAAAACAAAGGCTTGGAATCCACGAACTCCTTTACAAAACGGGCGTGTGATTAGGTGCTCATGAAGGGTCAGCTGTCTTGCGGGCAACACCCGTCGTTAAATCCTTGACCTCTAATCCCTGTTAACGTCAAACCGCGAACTTTTTTTGTAATACCGGTAACAAGTTTAGAATTGACAATGAGGCAGTGTTGGCTATCATAAATAGAAATATTGTAAAGAAACTAATCAGACCGTTAGTATTTTTTGAAAATAAAAGCATAATATTCAGTTTAAATCTGTGTACATTAAAACTTTACTAAACGAAATTGCGGACTCCCTTTCTCGATCTCAGCTGAACCGTTTTGTAGAGACTGCTTACTCTTCCGGAGCACCTGAGTCTACCCCCAGTTTTTTGGTGGAATCCATGTTGTTCATTTGTTTTTTAGTTTTTAGTGTTGTGTTTTTGTCGTTTTGTTCTTGTCCTCGTTGTTCTCCGGAGT
>JAULBM010053687.1:0-10467 GCA_032357055.1 Geukensia granosissima
AAAATTGCGGGTTGGATAGGGGCGGGAAATTTAGCCTTGTAACTGGCCGCCTACGGACCACTCAAAAAGAGCTGTTATAAGGGGTCTCTAGCGTGCTAAGGACGTGGCATTTCCCAAACAGGGGGTGTATTTAACGTCTCCCTCTGGACGGATTGTGAATTTATACATCCCCCACAATCAGGGACCCCCCTTTTAGAGGACTAGTGCCTCAAGAACGGAGATACCTTGTGCTTATTCTTTCCCCGCCACAACCAATGAGAAGGGGACAAAATCAAAAAAGACAAGACAAGGTCAACATCCCAAATAACAGCCTACCAAATGAATGATTATTTGATGTGTTGAAACTGTAATGATTTATCTGACTTTGTAAATGAATTCATTTTTCCCAAAATGAGGTTTTTTATTTTAAGTCCTCTTTAATAATCACAATTTGCCGCTGTACTTCTGTCGGCTTCAAGATGAAACAATAAATTAATTCAGCGTAGCGCTGACTTTTCTTTACTGATGACAATGAAAGCATCCAAAATATAATTTTGCTTGTATTTAGTACAGTGTAGTACATGCGATTTTTATCATTAAACTAAAATTTTTGTTAATTTTCAATTATAAACGGATTGTTCACACGTTCAATCTTTTGCAGCAGTTTATCTATAAATGGCATGAAATATCACTTTTTATGCTAAAGGCCGTCTCACTGAGCATGTCGGCTTCTAAAAAAGGCTAATTCGAATATTCCTGTATTTCGGTGTTTATATAGTTTCGCATGTACATTAATCACATATTCTTTTTTCTTGGAACAAATGTAAATCTTATAATTTGTTCTTTTTCTTTTACGTATTAATTATGATATCATTAACTAAAAGGTATAAAATTTGAATTGAACGTTCTACTTTGAGATTGTTTAAATATGCAATAGTCCTAATATAAGGTCGTTGCAATTTAATGACAACATATCAAATACAGTAATGAGTTATAAGCCGCAATTTGGTTATTTGTTTGAATGTTGTAACCATTAAGTGTGTTTTGTGAAATCTGTTTAAAGATGTTATACTGACAGACAATAGTCTTTTATCCGAAATAGTTAGCAAATTTGTTTAAAGTCAGGATAAAGAAATAGTTCTAGATGGTGGCTTTTGTCAGTAGGATTCAATATGTTGCCAGTATTACGTTAAGTCTTGGTTAACCTTAATTACATTATAAAAAAAATGAATGACTAAAAAGTTTTGTTTTATGTCAAATTTACTCAATTTCTCAGACCAAGCATGATAACCTGATACAAACCCGCACCTGAGTTGTCGAAATGACATCTATTTGTACAACCTTACGGTAAACGCGGTGAGAATAATACAGATAATTGATCTGCAATAACGGAAAACAATTGTCATATGTACTAAGGCTTGAGCGCTTACAAATATGTTTAATTTCGCCACATTCCTTATATGGCTGTTTTATACTTAAGATGCTGTTTTGATGTTCTTTAATGAATGGGTCTCTCAATTGTAATCATATCTTTAATGTAAAAGATGATGTTAAAGCTTAAAAATGTTAAAAGAATTTCAAAGATACCAAAGGGGCAGACAGAAATCGTTAAGTCGGAAGACGGACAAGACCATGACCAACAATATTAAACGAAAGACAAACAAAGAACACGCAACACTACACTGAAAACTAAAGCTAGAGTAACACAAACCATACAAAATCCATGGTAAGTTCAGGTGCTCCGGAAGGTAAGCAACTCATGCTCCCCAGTGGCACCCGTCGTGTAACTCAGTAGTCAAAGCCGGTGTATAGTCACAATCGATGTTAGTCACAACAGGTATAGAAACGCATTTGTATTTATGACAGTCTGAAGATATTCATTGTCATCTGTGAAATGGATATTTCGTACCGATCAAACAAATCATGATGGCGACCAAAAAACTTCCGGAGTGATGACTTTAATTTTTCCCTGATAAACGCTTGGCTCAGTAGATTTCTTGTCAGCTGTATCCCTCTATCAATAAAACCTGATAGGAAGAACAAGCCCTGGAGTAGTGTACTAATTGAGAAATATACACTCCGCATGCAAGTGCGGCTGGAATGTCGCTAGACATGAACGGAAAGTTTTCAATCGGAAATCAAAGTCATCTCTCTTGTCGTAATGTTTTGTTCTTAACCCGCCCTTACTGTCAATCTCTAGGTGTAAGTCTCGGTGAGAAGCAGTCCTTTCTGTTTCTGTAGTATTGTTTTCAAGTTCGATGGGATAGATGAGGTCAACATAGTCACCAAATTTAGAGTTATTCAGTGAAAGGACATCATCGATATAGCGGAATGTGAAACCAAAAGATTGAGCAAACTTTTTCTCTTTTCTCTGTAGAAGGTTCTATATGAAGTAAGCTTCATACAAATAAAGGAACTAATCAGCGAGAAAGGGTTCACAGATGGTTCCCATTGGAATGCCGACAGTCTGTTGAAACACACGTCTGCTAAACATTACAAAAAATGTTGTCAATTAGGAAATCTATCATTCCGCAAATGTCATCTTCCGAGTACTTTTTGTTAGAACCATGGTTTATAACAACAAAATAAGGTTTGTACCTCCCTGCAACCAGTGTTTGTATCTTAATTTGCTTTGAGTTTTAAATGTGGAAAAATCAAATGTTTTGATGCTATTACAAGAGGTAAGGGACCTTAATTTGAGGCATTCCAACAGATCTTTGGAATTTTTTAGAATCCCCATGTGATTCATGCCACTTCAAGAATGGCTTGTTTCACAGTAACTCTGGAGCCCATTTTTACTGCTGATAGAATAACTGTCAAAATCTTGGAAATTTGCAAATAGGTTTTGTGGAGCAATTGGCAGACCCGGTTGTAAGGACACTAGTGAAGCCTTGGAATCCAGTAAAGTAAAGGAAGATCGAATTCTTCCTTTTAACTTGAAACTCCAAAACAGGACAAAACTGACCTATGATTGTCATACATTAAAATTACGGCCGACACAATTTTTTTATTGAACATCCGCGGTCACAATTTTTTTCGTATATAACTTCCGGAAATAAAATCGGAATGTCCGGTGTCGGTCTAAAATTACTCCTGTTATTGCCTATCAACGGGAAGTTGACTATTACAGTTGAAGTCAACACGTTTTTCATATAGTTTTTTGTGAAGCTTTCTCCTATGGTCTTTATCGAAATGAAGATCAAGGACTGAGGTAGACTTGGAAGTGCTTTTTGTGTCTATAATGTCAAGCTCATTTGGTAGATGAGGTGCAGATAATCACAGAATCATGCATCATCACCTATTTAACGGAAGCTGGTATAAATAGTTTGGGCTATCTTTCAATTTATTTCTGTGACAGAGGTCTGCCTAAAATGACTGAAGAAATAAATCGACGAGGAGAGTACCACAATACATGTAAGTGCCCATTGGAAAGCTGATCGCTCCTGGAAAACTCGCCCACCAAGCTAAACAACTATGATGTCAATTAGGAAAACTAACATGTTTGTAACATCTTCCGCTGTTTATTTGTTTTTTTTAATTTTGAGTTCCGTTGAACAAGGTTTTTTTTGTTCTACCGACAACAATGTTTTCGTATCGTCTTTCTCTGTTCTTTTTAAGAAATCAACTATAAAAGAGATCTTTTAGTCTTGATATGAAAAGTGCATATGGTATTGGATATATCGAGTTACTCCCCTTGAAATGTACATATAGCATACCTTAATTTTCCATATTGGCAATTTTGTAATAAATAATAAACAACTACAGCCTCTAACATGTCTAAGCCACAAATAACTCTTTAAAACCAAACGTGTATTGAAATGCATTTAACAAGTAATAACATGGATAAAATACATCGACATTATGTGATATGATCCATATGTATTTATTTGACATTGTACACGATTTAAAACATACCATGCTTATATGTGTCCCGGAAGCTAGTGGAAGGAGTCGAAATAGTCCGTACTGCTCATTGATTATTTATAAAATTACTGTGTCATCATTCCATGATCATGTTTTTATACGTCAGCTCAATTACTTACACTGAGAAAAGTAATGATTGACGTCAGTAGAGAAGATAGTGACGTCATAACGCCAAACACATTTTTGCTTCAAAATTTGTCAAAAAGGGATTACAATTGGTAGTCCAGTGTAAAAAAAAACCCATGTGAGAGATCAAAAGTGTACAGACCAAAGAGACAAGACACATTTGAACTTAGTGTTCAATACATTTTGGGACTTGATATTTTAGAAGATGTTACAACAATTCCAAGTTTTGGTTTCTTTAACTATGTTTTGACCTCGGAATTCCTATGTTTTGGCTCTAATGCTTCTGATGTACATGATTGAAATATATAGCATATCATAATTCATCATTGGTTAACTTATACTTTACTTACACAAGTAATGTTGTCATTTGTAATGTTAAAGACAGCCTCATTATCTGATAATAATCATATTGACAATATTATTCTATTATTCTATTTTTGTATAATCTGACATTGCTGAATATAAAATATAAATCTGTCAATATTTCTGACAATAAATTCTGATAAATAAGCATGTACCCTAGGAATATTTATTCTTATAATACGTAGGAGGTTTATCCATTGAGTTATTTTGTTGCAGATTTGTACTTTGACTATAAAAGATCCATTTAATAAACAAAGTGCAATCAACAACAAATAACATTCTTGTTCACATAATTCGCAGTTTTATATCAAGTTCTATTCCTAATTGCATATCAAAACGTGAAATTCACCATATTAACTATGATGTGCCTTCTAACACTCAAACAGAAATTCACCAAGTACATTTCAGAAAATTGTTTGATTGATTGATTGATTGATTGATTGTTGTTTAACGCCCAGTGGCAAATATTTCATGCATACTAAGGACGAAAACAAGTTAAACAATAAATCAATGTGTAGACTGTGAGCAAGTGACCTGTAAGGGAGGGACTTTTAGACTGCCACTGGAAAAAATTGCGGGTTGGATAGGGGCGGAAACTTGTGCCTTGTAACTGGCCGCCTACTGACCACTCAAAATGAGCTGTTATAAGGGGTCAGAAAATTGTACATGTGAATTCCTTGGAGTGAAAGCCTGAACCATTTCTAGAGTTACTTATTTAACTCGATTGTCTGCTGTGTTATTGTCAGGAAATAGGTGAAAAGGTTAGAATCTCTAAGAGTTGCAAATTTGTGATTTATTAAACATATTGCATGTATCATAAGTGTATTCTCAGATAGGGTATATAAAGCAGTAACATTTCAATTTCAGATAGGTCTTGCTGTAGGATACATGTGTGAGGTTTTTGGCTGTTGGTGAAGATCTTGTATCAGCTTTCAGCATAAAAATCAGGATGAAAAGCGTTGTTAATCTGATGTGTATCCATATATCTGATTATTCTTTGATTATTCTTGTTATAAAAGATTAAGTGGAACATGTACCTTAGACGAATATCTTTGACTATGAAACACGGGGATATATAACTCGGGTCAATATTTCACGAGCCTCGCCGTTCAATGTTACCTGTACACGACTGGATTTTTGAGCAATTTCTTTGTTGAAACATAGTCAACTTGTGCCGAGGTGTGAGCGAAATATAACAATAGAATATTTATGAAATGCGTATGTTTGTAAAGAGAAATGTTTCAGGACTGCATTGGTATAAAATTGAATAGGAAATTCTAACTTTTAATCAAAATTTTTTACGATTAAAGTAGGGAAATATTTCGCTTTTTGTTTAAATTACGACGAGATTTGAAATTTTTGGTATATGAACTACGGCCAAGTTAGACATTAAGTTTTAAATAAGTCATATTTAAAACTTATATATTTAGAAAGAGTGAATTCCATTAGTATATTTTTTATTAAAATTTGAATATTTTATTTTTCGTTAAAAGCAACGAAAACATTGCACTTTTTTTGTTATATATTCAAACAATCAATTTTCATAAACGGGTTCTAACTTTCTCCTTTAATTAGATGCCTCTTTTTCCAAACATATTCTTAAATTTATAATCACGTGAAAGATCATAAAAATGTCTAAAACTTGATATACATTTTATTAGATAATTTTAAAGTTGACGAATTCAATTAACAGTGTGAAGTTCGGCAATTTTATTGATATCCATGTATGCACTCACCGATGATTGCCACCTAATTATCGATTAATTAACAAGCGAGTTCACAAAAAATGTTGCAATAAAAACATACCTACTTCTGTTTAAATCAAATTTGTAAATTTATTTTTGATTTGAATATTAAATGAGTAACATTTTTCAAATCTACAGACTTTCCACTTTAATACCGTATTTTAAAAAAAATTTCTGTTGTTTTATTCCAAAGTTATTGCCGAAAACTACAGCGACGGCGTAGCTTGATTACGTTATTTATAAGGGAAAAACTAGTAGTTACTTATCCCTGTGCCATTTTAATCCCAGGTTCACTCGTATACCATACGCGCGTGGAAATCTGCTCCGGAAATGGTGAATATAACAAACATATTTTGACATTATACAGCGATGCATTAAGCATACATTATTAACAATTTTCTACTCGTACATTTGATATGTTTCTCATTATGAGAGATTGATTTATTGATTGTTTTTGCTTAACGGCCAGTGGCAAATATTTCATGCATGTTCAGGACGCAAACAATTTTCTTATAAAAAATTACCGAAAAAAGGGATTTAATTTCATTTTGATTTGTATTTTTATTGTCTTTTCATATTAGCGATTTTTTTCTTTTTTTTAATCAGAAATATAGACCATATGATCCTGACCCGACTAACACGGTCCGGTGGTCTTCGAATTATTTTCTGGGCATCGGAGTGGTCTTCAAAGCTAGACCCATTGAGCTGATCCAGCGCAATCCCCTGGTGGCTGATTGATGGAGTCCACTTGTTGGGGGGTGGGGCTGCCAAATTATAATAAGGATAGCCTGACCGTGGACCATAGTTGGTGACGTGTGTGGAGATTGCCATGCACGTAAAAGATCTAAAGCTAAATTTTTCGTCCCTACCCAGTCCTCCCACTCGACTCAACTTTTGGTAATTTAGATCCTTGTTCTACTTGTTCTCTCGTCCTGAAATTGAATGAAATATTTGCCATTGAACGTTAAGCAACCAATAATCAATCAATCGAATAGTCTTAAAACACGGATTGACTGCGGAAAGTTTACACAAAATTTGAAAGCAATGGAATTATAGAACTAAGTAAATAAATTAAAAATAAAACAAAATCATTCGTAAAGTCTCGATAATTGGGTATTGCGCAATGTGATGTAGTATGCAGTGATATAATGCTTTGTGCTTACTTAAATGCCATTGTAGTAAAAAAAAACTAGGATCGACCTAGGAATGTTCACAGAAAATTTGAGGGCAATAGAAGAAATAAAACTAAGTAAACATTGATGTTCAGTTTAGCCAAAACTTCAGGATTGCGTTGTAGACTGAAGGATTATTTTTAATTGTCTTCGGGGTTCGGGAATATACAGGAAATCTAATCAGAAAATGAAATTAAAAATGGGAATGCAAATTCCGGACGTTATGATATTTATCTCATATTTCAACGAAAATTACAGACCGGCTGTCACCAAAAACTCTTAGCGCCTTCGGGAAATAAATTTAGCCTCTATACCAAATTTAATTTTCAAACTTTATTGCCAAGACTATTGTTCGAAAATTTTGCCATATTATTTTTGAATTTGACTTCCTATTTCGATTGCATGGATTTAAGTACCTTTTTGTACTTTTCTTAAAATGTTTAGATTTCAGATTTTCAATGTTTGGATTCTTGTTTCTGACGAGAATTTACTCCTTGAAATTCTGTCTGCCTCTTTGGTATCTTAGAATTTCAAAATTCACCATATCTATTCAACATTGGTAAAATTGTATTTACTACTCATAGGCAAATAATGAGATATTCGAACAAATACAGACCCGAATGCTATATTATTCATACACTATCTATTATTAGTATGACCTTTCCTGACTGTTAAAATTCGATGAAAGATATTAAGCTAATCAAGACATTTCAAAATTGCTTCATTATAAAGATCGTAATAACTTACGTATTATTAACTTGGCAAACTCCCGTGTCATTTACCGTCAACGATGTGGAATACATTAGTTGTACAACAATTAGTGTGTTGAATAAAACATTCGCCATTCATAATACAATTTCAAAAAATTAATATATAAAAGGCGGAAATTTATTATAATAAAAACAAACGCATCGATCATTAAGTGAAGTGTTTGTCCCTGTTTACATGGAAATTCATTTTTTATGATTTTGAAATGCATGTATCCTAATTGTGCCAGTTTATTGAATGATTATAACTGTTGGTAATATTGTCTTTGAGTCCGTGAGCTATGGGGGTTACTGTTCCTTACTTAAACTATAACTTCAAATTTAGCTAAAAAATACCGCCTCAAAATTGCAAATACTGTGAAGAATTTCTTTAAAAATTTCACCACAGAAATCATTATGAAATCTAAGTCCGAATTTGGCTGAAGTTAACGATTAAAAACAATACAAGCATAAACTTTGTGCAAAATACCGTAAAGAACAATCATACAAAATTTCATGAAAATTCGTTTAGTAGTTTCAGGGGGGAAAATGTTTAAACTTTAACTTCAACATTAGCTAAAAACGTCTTAAAAGGGCAATAACTCCAACAAGAAATAAGGGATTTTAACAAAAAATTCACCACAGATAGATTTATCAGGTTGAATACCTTTACCTTGAGTAAGAATTTGGCTTAAGTTAGCGGTTTTTTGAGATATATGCGATAATCTTCGGTCAGACCCCAATGATCTTTTTTTAGTAACGGCAGCCCTGTCTTTCGACAAATCGAAGCACAAACTTTGTGCAAAAAACCCTAAGGAACAATCATACAAAGTTGCATCCAAGTCAGTTCAGTAGTTTATGAGAAGATTTTTGGCCTGGCCAGTTGAGCTAAAAAGTGTATATCGTTAATTTCCACATTCTTCATAGTTTTGGCTCTTATTGTCCTCATTCTTATTTTAGAAATATTAGAGAAAATAGTTAAAATGATCCATATACCATACTTTGATGGTTGTCCTGCTCTGGATGGTTTGTTCCAGTCTGATACTAGTGTTTATGGTGATGACCCCGAAGTTATCGAGTACAGTTCAGTGGGTTTTGTCAAAAGGCTGATCAGCTCACGGAGGGGCCGTCGGTTCCCCTGAGTCTTGCGGATCCGACCGCTACCACCTCTAATCTTTAGGGAGGGGCCAGGATTAAGCCATCGGAGGGGGCCGACGGTTCCACATGGTCGGGACAACGGTAACTTAATTTCAGAGGATTTTTCAGATTTCGGGCAGGCAAACCAGCTCGTTGATGATGGCATACCTACCACCAGACATGGCAGGGTGGTGAGACGGCCATCAATGTTTACACAGTAGTGTGTAGGCCCAAGTGTTGTATATACTTTGTACATAAAAGTTTTTTTTATCAGTGTTGGTAATAATGTGTGATCCCTGGGATGAAAGTCTTTTCAATCCCGACTATGATAAAAATACACACTTCAAAAGTAGTAAGATAAAAAAGGAGGATTGTGGTGAAGTAGAAGCTACACGCCACAGTACAGTCGTCGTTCGCAGAGACTGAGATTGTCATAATCTACATAAGAACATAGTCCAGTTATCGCCGTGATGAATCCAACCAAATCACCCGATTTGCCTTATGAATTTGGAGATTATGGCCACTCTCTTGGCGCGCATCAGCTAACTGAGACAGATAAATTCAAAAGGCATCGTAAGTGTTTGAATTTAGAGGGGTGAACATCGGTGGTGACCCATTGACAGAGGTGGGTGATGACTTCTTTTTCATTGGCACTCATTTTGATTTGGATTTGCTACTCAAGAGGGGAAATGGCAGGAATTTTTGGCATCTACAGTCCATGCTAGACCAGTTTCGGTACTTGACTTTTTACTTGGGTGTTGCTTACTATGTGTGTCCTTCAAACTGGAGTTCTTGGGAGGCTGACCTCGAAGTGGCCACGACTGTACGGGTAACGTTTGGCATCCATCGCCATCCATGTGAAACCGGGATCAGGTCGAGCAGATGGAAAGAGCAAGACGACCTAGTTGTCCAGCCCGAGTTTGTGTGATTGGTTTGGACTTCATTACAGCATAAACTCGTGACGTTTACCCAGACCCTTCTGCGTGTCGTCGACGTATGATTTATTGTTGGTTGATTGTTAGTTGCTTAACGTCCAGTGGCAAATATTTCATGCATGTGAAACAAGTTCAACAATTATCAATATTGAAAAGGGGGTAAAATGGGACACAACAGGGCAAAGGTTTTTGGCTGTCACTGGAAAAGGGAGTGATTGGTAGGGACGGAAAAAATTAGCCTTTTGTAGCGGCATTAACCTGCTCTTTTTCGAAAACTACAAAAGGGGTCTTTTACGTGCAAGAAGCGTGGCACTATCCAAACACGTCACCCACTATGGTC
>JAULBM010053698.1:0-10467 GCA_032357055.1 Geukensia granosissima
CAATGAAGATTCCACTAAAGTTTGGTTAAAATTGGCTCAGCGGTTTCAGAGGAGTTGACGAAAATGTAAAATTCCCAAAGGGTACAATGTTAACTATGTCGAGCCATTGCGGCCATATTGGATGGTGCCCCGCAAAACCGAACAAAATTTTTAAAGAGGACTATCACAGGAACATTCCACCGAAGTTTGGTTAAAATTGGCCCAGCGGTTTCAGAGGAGTGGATGAAAATGTAAAAAGATTACGACGATGACGACGACGACGGACGCAAAGTGATGAGAAAAGCTCACACGGCCTTTTAGGCCAGGTGAGTTAAAAAAACAGACACGGCCTTATCTCATATTTTTCAATAATTTGCCATCGTCCTGTTACTTCTGGCAATGTATGATCCCTTCCGGAGCGCCTGAACTCGTCCTGGTTTTTTGTATGGTTCGTGTTACTCAGGTTTAGTTTTCAGTGCAGTGTTGTGTGTTCTATGTTTGTCTTTCGTTTCATTTTGTTAGCCATGGTCATGTCTGTCTTCCGACTTATCGATTTCTGTCTGTCCCTTTGGTATCTTTGATTTCCTTTAACAACTTTAAATAAATAGAGTAAAGTGTTATTAGTATCTGGTAATAGGTCCAAATGGCTTTCACTCCACCACCCCATCCCTATACCTGTTACAATATTATTCTTTGTTTGATAAACATTTTGAACAGGAATTTCTTTATGAAATCCTTATGTCACTTTAACCTGTCTTGATAATATTTATACTAAGGAATAAATAATTTCATTTTCATTTTAAAAAATATTTATTTGTAGGAAATATTTGGCACATCTTGCTTATATCTTAATTATCAATGACAAGGAATGATGGCAGCACATGTTATTTACATTGAACATAGTTCTATATTTTAAACTGTAAAAAGTGTAATTTTGACAATAAGTAAGTAAAAATGGAACGAAATTTTTGAAATCGTCTAGAGCTGAAACTAAAAGGTTTAACAGGACTATCCTGCTTCCTAGTCCCATGATGCACTACGTTTTTTGCAGTTATGCATGATGGGACGGGAACCAGGATATATTAGTACATGAATATTAGAAAAGGAAGAAATAGATAACCTGTGCTGTCAAACTAGAGATCACATCGCAGCCTATTCTTATCCGCCTTGGAACCCGATTTGGTCTAGTTGTTATCGGCAAGGTGACCAATATTTGATATCCATAACGTCTTTGGTTATTCATTGTGGTTTCAATTCTACTTTTGAGGAAAATTTGCCTTTACTATAAAGGCAATTATTCATCGCTTCTAACAGAAATACATTGTCCTTGTGAACACACTTTTATATTCGACTGATAGGATTAAGCAAATTATATCTTGATATTTGGGAAAGCAATAAATTTCAAAAAAGCATTTGTAATACAAGCTTCTGTCATTTCAAATCCACAAATTCAATTGGAGCTTGGGCAAAAATGCAATTACGATCAACAGTGCAATGCATTGGTACTGCAATACAGGAAACAAAGAAGGCTGAAAACACCACATTTTACCAATATTGCAACAATATTTTACCGTAAGTAAAATTCTTTTATCCACCTTAATTGGACAAAACGTAACGACTATAAGAACTATTAATGTGTAAGAGTTTGCAATCACTACAAGAAGTTATAACTACTTACGAGAAAAAGAGGACACCTGTCAATAATAAAAAAAGATATGTGAAACTTAACATGGTCGTAACAATTCAAAATTTAAGCATAGCAAATCTGGACAAATTTTAAGACAATGACATATGTGGTCTTAATAACGACAAAAGCAAATGACGAGAATAGATCTTTAAATTGCGACTATATGAGCTTAGAATTAAACACTGATGTTCAGTAATTATACACATGGTCATAAATATGGAATATTGACATTTTCTGAGTCTAAAATTCAACTTTGGAGAGTTCCATGCAAAAACTATTAGCCAGAATGTCAAAAATCTTCACGCAAATCTCATTTTTTTTACTTAAAGCTACAATAGCGTCCGCAATAAGATTTTTGTCCGATGGCTAGTTTAATGAGTTCTGAAACCAACATTTTTGTGAAAAAATGCTTATTTTATATTGCCGATAGAAACCTCTCAAATGTTTTATTCCATCATATTTTATTATTTAAATATTCACTAGTATCATCCTGCAAGCATTTAGCCATACCTGTTTTTAATGTAGGATCAAAAAATAAAATTATTCCATATCTATGAGCAAGAGTATATGAAGATTTGCAAGATTTGTAGACACATACTTGATAAAAACTTGTTTATAACGCAAACAAGACAGTTAACCTAAAAGACAATGGTTAGTTGGTTGTTGTCTTAGGTTCAGGTAGCTGTAGTTAACTCATATTAAGACAAAGAAGAGAATATAAACAATAAATCATGATAGGGACAGGCACGGTTTTAGATCGGAACGTTTTGATACCCTCGGAGTTTATTGTGTAGGACATGTTAGAATGAACGCCATTTTTCCTATGGAACGGCTTATAATGATCTGTAGTAAGGTCTCTTTTAACATGCAAACAGATCGAGAGATTTTTCCAACGCGTTATCAACATTTCGTTCTTGTAAGAAAGTTGTAAACATACCTTTTAAAAACAGAGGCCGAACGGCCTATTTCTATACATCGGGAGATACAAAGGAGGGTTATACTCCCGTTTTAAATACACATTTAACAAGAATGTAACCACTTGGTTTACGGAAAATTACTTCTACAAACTACCCTACTCCATTTTCGTATAGTGTTTACATTTCACTGACATTATTTCTTCTTGTCTATCTCAGCCGGTTGAGCGCTTCTGTATTTCATGTGTCACGTTACTATGACTTCAAAGACATTCAAGTAATCCAAAACATGTTTAACTCCGCCGCATACTTTATGTGCCTATCCCAAGCCAAGAATTGTAATCCAGCGGATGTTGTTTTTTTTTTTTTTGTAAGAGGCTGTCAATGGTAAATCCAGGCAGTGGGTGGCACGTGCAAAATTTTGTTTTCAACAAAATTGTCTACATTTGTTATCACAAACGTGAGTTTTCTAAGAAATGGGTGTTGATTAATGGATTACGGCAACAGTTTGAATGTCATAGATTACATGGAAAGCAGTAAAATCAGTAAAATATAGGGAGATAAATCTGCAACATACAAATAATTTAGTTTCTTTGTTAGGGATATTTGATAGCATATTGTGAGTCATCCCCTCTTCTTACAGAAAATCCATATTCTTTCAGACTTATACATCAGATCAACATTACATTGGAACAAAACAACAAAAATAGTGGGATTGCTTTCACAATGTGCCATCTATATCATACGATTTGCCTGATTGTCCATGGACAGCCTCTTGAGTGTTTAAGTGTTACTTGTTTTACATTGTTTACTTGTTTGTTTGATTGATTGATTGATTGTTTAACGTCTGGTGGCAAATATTTTATGCATATTCAGGACCAGAACAAGTTATCAAAAATCATAAAGGGGCTAACTGGGGAAAGGCCTGGGCCCAGTTGTTCAAAAGTTAACCACTTTTTTCAAATGCCTGTTAATCAGTGATGGATCAGTATATTTTGGTGGAAATTTGGACTCAAGTTTTAGTGCTGAAGATGTCTCAGCAGGCCAAATGTTAGAGTTAAAATATTTACACTGTTGTTGATATTGGAAGTTGAAAAAAGTTATTAAATCTAAGCAACTAGTCACCTACGGATCGATTATTACGAGCTGTTGCAAATGGATCTTTAACGTGTTGAGAGCGTGGCATTTTCCCAACACGAGCCACGGCGGAAACGTTCCCGTACGAGACGGGTTGAGAATTTATACATCCCGCCCAACCAACGGACGCCCCTTTGTGAGGGGTTTTACCTCCCGGCAAAGAAACCGTGCAACCTTTTTCTTAATCCCGGCTACTCTCAGGGTGTTTGAGTATTTAAACATCCCGCCCAACTAACGGGCGCCTTTTCAGCAAGAGTTCTACCTGCAGGCGGAGACACATGGCGGCGTATTTCTATACCCCTGCCGACTTCGGGAGTTACTAATTTGTACGATTGTTATTAAATATTATTAATATTATCACATTTTATGTTGGGTTTTGTTTTTTACAACTTGCCGTAGGGTGTGGACATTTGTCCATTATTGAAGGCATTAGGGCAACATGTAGAAGTTGGAGATTTACACGTTTTGGATGGCTGTCTCATAGATAATTATACCTCATCTCCCTTTCCTAAATTGATATATGGTTACCTGTTCATTTGTTATATTTAAAAGAAAGAATACGGAATACATGCCAGAAAGACACAAATCACGTCCTCTGCGGACCGCGTACCGCACAATCTTTCGTCAAGGTGCCGCCTTCAGTTCACCAGACCTCTGCAGGGCACGAAACAAGTTCTTAAAAAAGAGCGCCCTGCACTTCCCTCCCCTATCAAACAGACTGCAGACAAAATGGAATAACAACGATTGGATATGCCTTAATTACACTGTGTACTTCCTTTCCGTTATAAATACGGTAAACAACCGAACGAGATCCGAGTGGACCTGAACGATATTAACGATCTCAAAATGTTTGACCATATTGAATGATTTGACGTTTAAAGTCATATGCAAACATGTTAAAGTGCACATTGATTAAATAAATAACGATAAATAAACTATTCTGTATCCTTTTAAAAGATATTGCACAAACTTGCCGAGAAAAGCTTTATGTTACAGCTCGTAGCTGATATTTAATTTACTTCTTCCATATAGTCATTTCATAAGCCCCTCTCAAATAAAGATTAAAAGATCTAATCCATAATTGCCTTCTGACGAAGAACTACGAAAGACGATACAAATACATCGTTTTCGTCAGAACGCAAAATAAAAAATAATAAACAGAAGATGGTATCATACATATTTTTGATTTCCTAATTGACAACATATATGTAAATTAAGCTTGGTGGAAGGTCAACAAATTACAGATATATACGGGCAAAGAAATCAAACAAAATCAGTCATAAGATGCCCGACAGTAATACATACAAAATCAAACACGATGTTTAAACACGGGGCACATTAAGATTTTGTGCTGGGCATCGGAGCGGTCTCCAGGGCTCGACCCACAGAGCTGACCCAGCGCTAACCCCAGGTAGCGGATAGTGGAGGCCCTCCCGTTTTGGGTTGCCAGGTAATATTACAGAAAGCCTGTTCGTGGACCATAGTGGGTGACGTGTTTGGAAAGTGTCACGCTCATTGCACGTAAAACATGTAAAAGACCAGTTTTGTAGTTTTCGAAAAAGAGTAGGTTTTTGCCGCTACAAAAGGCTAAATTTCCCGTCCTAACCCATCACTTCCTTTTTCTAGTGGCCGTCAAAAACAGTTGCCCTGTTATGCCCATCCTACCCTGTTTTCGAAAATGAACTTCTTCTCATCCTGAATATGCATGAAATATTTGCCACTGGACGTTAAGCGAACAATCAATCAATCAATCAATCAAGATTTTGTTGAATGACTTGACTGTTTAAAATAGCTTAAATAGGTCTGATAATAAATAGATGAACTGCTAAATAATTTTCAATCAAGACACTGAAGGCAAAAATGATAGGTCCACTCAGAGCTAGTTATCTGAGAATAAATACGCCATAACTGTAAAAATATAAGAGCATACGTATTCAAGCACAGGGTCCACACAGCACAAGAAACAGACTGTATTATGAAATTGAAAGAAATGATATGGTGTAAATATTCATGACAAAAAAATTTCATAAAAACGAGTAAATTCCAAGCAAAGGTCTGGTTGTCTTCTTTATATTTATCCATATCTTTTTATTTTATGACAAACTAAATATTATGATATCATATTATCTTTTACTTGCGTTGGTGGACAAGCGAATGAATCAACAAAATACTGAAATTTTGGGAATAAAAACAATCAAAATAAGGAATAGAATGCAATTACGGGAACCAGTCCATACCAGTTCATTACCCACGAATGTAGGCCCTAAAAAAACCGAGTTCTCTTCCTCTGATGCTCTGATAACCTTATTGTAAGTCCTATACGTTTGAAGAGCACTGGGCTAAAGGAAACGGAGCAAAAAGGATTATAATCTAGCCTTTATCCTGACCCGGAGGTGAATAAATTACCCCAACATCTCCAACACCGGAGATCTCCTAAATGCTGGAAAGGGCCATTCAAGAGTCAGAGAACAGTAAATCAATAAGGAATGTGATTTTGTTACTATTAAACCCTATTGAAAAAGGGGAAAAATTCATTTGGGTCTTGTTCCATAAAGTGGCCCATGTGAGGGGATATCAATCTTATAAATCTTATACATCTTTGGTGTGTTTGATACAACCATGTTTGTAAATCTAATGCGCCTTAAGTGCAGAAGGTCAATCAATCAATACATGTATAAATCTAATGTAAGCATGTATTTAACAAAGATTAATTATCCCCCCTGCAAACGAAGTTTGTGGGGTATATAGGTTTCAGCCTGTCTGTCCGTCCGTCCGTCTGTCTGTCTGTCTGTCTGTCCGTCTGTCCGGACAAACTTCTACATCCTTATCGGATCGACTTGAGATTTTGTATACATGTTCACCTTAATGTATATACCTAACCACATAACCAATTTATTCGTATATCTTTATTTTACAGAGTTATGCCTCTTTGAACTTAGAATTTTTGAGCACATCACGCAAAATGATTGTGTCCTCAACTCCTCCTACACTGTTCAACCGTCAGACTCCAAAGTTGGTATGTGGTTTCTTCATGATAAGAAGAAACGCACCTGACATAAGGATTTTCAATTTTATAAAATTTTATAGGAATTATACGTTTTTGAACTTAGAATTTGTTCGCACATGTGACACTCAAGATTGTGTCCTCAACTCCTCCTACACCATTCAACCGACTGACTCCAAAGTTGGTCTGTGGTTTATTCATGATCCTGATATAAGGATTTTCAATTTTGTAAAATGTTTTTGAACTTAAAATTTTTACACATTTGACATTCAAGATTGTGTCATTTTGAACTGTAATTTACAGAAAAAATAACATTCCACAAGAATCAAACGGGCCATATGTAAGCAGAATGGTCCATACTGATGGAGACTAGTTTTGTTGTTATTTACTTTTGCGGGGGGTATATATAGTGAGCTCTGCTCACAGTATTAATGCCTATTTTACAGGGGGTATGCATCTGTTCATGCAGAATACCAGAATCTAGTTCTCCCTGCCATCGAATTTGGCTTCCCATTTTGATTTGTTTGGATTTGAGTGCTTCATTTTCTTTGTTTGAATCATGGAATTCCTATGTTTTGGTTCTAATGCTGCTGATGAGAGGTTACTCCTTGTAATGTACATGTAGCATACCCGAATTCTCCATATTTATTCAACATGGGTAATTTTGTATTAAAAAAATAATTATAGAGCAGAATCAAACTAAGGAGAAACATGTAACATTCATTGTTATAATCCAAATAAGTAAAAAGTTATTTCCTGCTGTGTCAGTTACCAGTCTTATATTTGGGAAAACTCAAAAAAAAAGGTTGAGAAGAAAAAATTAAGATCCAATATTTTGTTTATTTTCAGTGATAAAAAGAATGTACGAAGAATGCATACAGCTGTTCGATTAAATGAAGTTATTATAGAGAAATCCCACGAAGCACAGTTGGTTATCCTGAATCTCCCAGCTCCTCCAAAATCACAGGCA
Organism: Geukensia granosissima; assembly: GCA_032357055.1. Taxonomy (NCBI): domain Eukaryota; kingdom Metazoa; phylum Mollusca; class Bivalvia; order Mytilida; family Mytilidae; genus Geukensia; species Geukensia granosissima. The sequence continues at coordinate 7,692 of JAULBM010053698.1, forward strand.
GGAGAACTCAACTGTATCCTTACTGAAATAAACATATTGATTTTATTTATGTGTGAAAATAATAAAAATATATATTTACATCATATTATCTCAATAAGTAAGCTCACACACACACACACACAAAAAACCATTCAGATGTCATTTTATGGCCTTGAAATATGGGCAAGTTTTTATGTTGCAGAGTTGATTGTTGTTGAGTGTAGGACAAGAACAATTCCAGATAGGAATAATTTAATAATTGACTTTGAATTCTGTCTACTTTGAAACAGTGATTATTTTACTTTTTTTACAGTGTTTAAATGATTTGGCATGAGAAAAGTGAAAAAAGAAACTACATCAACAATGAAATTGAAATTCAGGTATAAAAACAAAAAAAAAGGATAATAATCCTCATTTTCTGAAGGATAATGTCAAAACACACATTTTACCACAAGTTTTAACAGCAGACTGGGTTTATCAGGTTTATATTAATTCATCTTTGTAAATATCGTAAAATCTGTGATTTATTCATTTTTACCTTAACTGTAATCACAGACATGGAGTTCTTAGAAGTACTAACAGAAGGAATTGACCGAGTTCTAATGGTACGTGGAAGTGGACATGAAGTTATCACTATTTACTCTTAGATGTTTAGTGCCTGACAGCCACTTGTGATATAGCTTAAATCCCATTGACAAAGCTTTTAACCAAGACTTTATTTTATCCTATGCCAAATTGTTGTTCATATTTGTCTCATAACACCCATCATAAAGTATTGTTTGTTTAGCTATTGTGGATATCATCCATCAAAAAGAATTGTTTGTTCAGCTTTTCTGGATATCAACCATTAAAAAGTATTTTTTTGTTCAGCTTTTTTTCAATATCACCCATTAAAAAAGTATTTTTTGTTCGGCTATTCTGAATATCACCCATCAATAAGTATTTTTTGTTTGGCTGTTCTGAATATCACCCATCAAAGAATTGTTTGTTCAGCTATTCTGGATATCTTTTTTTTCGGCTATTCTAGTTTTAGTTTTGGTTGGTGTTACCCATTGTATCTGAGCATTTGTCTCTGTGTGAGTCAATTATAGAAAAAACTTACAATTGAGTCAACTTATTTAAAACAGTGAAAATTATAAAATACAAATTTTATTGATTACTGTTTAATGAATGAAACTAGGGCTAGTTTTGGTTTGCAAAAAAATTCCCATGTCAAAAGAAAAAAAATTTTAGATACTCACTTAATGGTATAACATTAAGTCAAGGTAACACATTAGAAACTTGACAAAAGTTTGGGCATTCTGAGAGAAGTTGATATTAATTTATATAAATACTAACTTTTAGAACTTGAACAGTACTGATTGAAATGGTCACATTCATACATGATTTTTTTTTATTAGTATTTAGTTGATTATATCAAACATCAAGGAACATTTGTTAATCCATATCACTTCCAAACTGGCAGATTTTTTACTGTTGTATTCATCACTGGTGCTTTCATTTGTACAACATAGGAATAATATATCATTGTTCATTATATGTACTTAGAGTTAATGTTTTTTATACAAATATCAGTGGCTGAATAGGACAGTCCTAGAAGCAGGTCCTTGATTATTGTATAATTGTTTTTTATCAGTCTCTTTAAGCATAGATGTATTCATAAAATAAGTAATAAAATTGTTTTGAAGAGGTAATAATTTTAGAACCTACAAGAAATTGGTGTGGGCTAACAACAGCAAAAAAATCAAACAGAATACTGGTGGATGACCCTATCTGGCCAGGTACCCAATTTTCCCATACAACAGTTTTTTCTTAAAGAAAATTTGTTTCAGTATGAAAAATAGTGATTTGGAAAGATAGATATCTATGTTACTAATTTTTGTTTAAAGAAATATTCAAACAATTTTCTATTTTGGTTGAGAATGGGTACTTGGCGAGATTGGGTCTTCTGCCAGTAGTAGGAAAACAAAGAAATAAAACAATAACCAGCAATCATTTCTCAAAATGTTTATAGCATTTATATTGTATATTGCTGTGAATTTTTAGTTTAATTATTATATATATAAATCTAAAATAACTAGTAAAATTGGTAATTTTTTTGTTATTCTCGTCACATCTGACTTTAATGACAAAACTACTTTTATAGGTTTACAGTTGTCAGTTCATAGCTTTACATTGTACAGATAAACCTCTAATGTATCCATCAACTTGCTATTTCGTTATTTTAGACAGTAATTCTGACCGTCCATTTATCTTAGATGTGCCACTCGCTGTTTACTAACCACTTTGGTATATACTTTCATGACTTTACTGTTACTTGTGCTATACCTCTGATCAATAAAAGTGATAGTTATATTATAAATAAAACATCTGTATTACAAGTACTGTAAATTGAGAAATTATTGCATGCATTTATTACTGTGAATGTTTGAATGGCAATGATAATACAAGTTTTATTTTTGCGGCTTTTTTGTAAGGTGCAACACAACATATTTAGAAAAGTTCAGGATGCAAGTTCTTATTATAGTGATTACATTCACGTCACATTTTTGTAATAATTAAAACATCACAATAATTTCTGCTTTTACAGTAGTTAGGGAATCAGTTTACAAACAATAATAAGTATACAATCAGTTTAATACATTTTATATCAGTATGGTGTCTAGTTATACATGGTAAGAGGATGATAGATTAGTGTTTGAAATTTAAAAACAGGGTAAGGTAATTTGTAGCAGTAATGATGTAAAGATGGCTTAAAATGTAGATTTTTATCTGTTTATAACCTAAAAATTAACTG
>JAULBM010053709.1:0-10467 GCA_032357055.1 Geukensia granosissima
TTGCGAAAAATACCAGTCTTGGGAATCAAATTTCCCTCGCCTGTCGGCTCGGGAAATTTTTCTTCCCGCGACTGGTAATTTTTCGCAAATACCCCTCCCTGTCATGATATATCTGTTTATTATACCTGTGGATTTTGAAAAAGCTTCCGATACAATCGAATGGAATTTTATCCGATAGGCATAAACCATGTTAAATTTTGGTTAAAATTTGAAAAATGGATTAAAATCTTATACACTGGATGTATCAAATACCTCTTAAACAATTACATCACAAGGCAAAACGACAACTGTGATATCTGGTCTGAACAAGAGTTTTACTGTATGAAGGGTAATTATTATTTATTTATTTTAACTCATTTTTTAATCATAGATTCATTCCATAGACGTTGTAAATGGTAGATTCATTTTTGCTGAATACGGTCACACTTGACGAATAAATATGTCACGGTAACTATTCACATTCAGTATAAATGAGAAAGGTAAATTATACACAAAATTATTATTATAACAATATTTACTATTTCTTTAGTTAGTTTCATTTGACAGGAAAATATCAATAGATGCACAATATTTCTCCAAGGAAAGTTTATAGCAAAATTAAATAGAAACTCTACATGAAGTTACACACCAATCCGTTTATCTTTAGGTTAAAGGATTTCTATGATTAGAAATATCCAGCTAACTTCTTTAATTTAGGGCTTTTAAATTAACCTTCGATAGTATTCTTTGTATTGTAAAGATATTTAAATTATTGAAAGTGTCTGGAAAATCTTTTTGTTAGTTTGTCTTTCTCATATTACTATGTTTCCCCATAGAAGATATTGAAGTGTAGAATATTGTCACTGTATATCAGTTTGGTTCTTATTAGTTTCAAGCAATACATTTAAGCCCAGTTCTTGATTTTTTTCAATTTGAATTTGCATCGGTGAACCCTCTGGAAGGGGACAGCTGTGTATTACAGTTTTCACTGAGATTCAATTGAGGTTTGGTTTGCTGATTTTAAAATATTATGAATATAATGCAGTTTCACAAAAGGCATATGTTTAACAAAGTTTGCGATTTGCTCTTTGTTTCTTGTTTTGATTGAGGTTTAACGCCACTTTCAACAATGTGTCAGTCATATCGCAGTGGTCAGTTTTAATGGTGGATGAAGCCGGAGTACCCGAGGAGAACCATCGACCTTGGAATAGTAACTGACAAACCTTATCACGCGCGAAGCGACTTAAACACAACCAGTTTTTTTCTATGGTTCAAACCCAGGCGGGAACTCACGCCGTATAGGTGATTTGTACAGGTAAGTTTAAATCAACTACATAAACCTCTCGGCAACCCAGGCCACTTTGCGATTTTCAGTCCTCATGCTATAGCTGGTTGGAATGTCGGACTGTATTACAGAGGACCATCTATTGTTCAGTTTAAATTGAACCTCAGTTTTCTGACAAGAAGCTCTTCCCGAAATCATCACAATGAGTGATACTCACACAAATAATAACATCTCAGGTAAGATCATTCGACTGTGACAGCCATCAAAATCAGTTTGCGTTCGTATTATTTGTAACGTCTAAATTTTCGCCACAGTTTGTCAAGCGGGTTCGAAAAGACAAACATGATTATAGAGTTTAAGGATGACGGACACCTAACAACCAATTGATATTGGTATTTTGTGATATAATTATATTTGGAAATGATAGTGCTCAACATACCTAGTTTTTCATAGAATTATTTAATTAAACTTAATAATTGTAGACACAGTCATTTATTTATACTGTAATGTCTTTGAATAAAATTGTACCACTCAGATGCATTCTTTAAAGATATACAGAGGGAAACACACTTAGTCAATTACCATCTGGTTTTCTTCACATTTTCAATCAGGATGAAAGTTAAGATATACATGTAGATGTATCAAAGGCAAAGATCTGCATAGCAAAAGCATCTGAGACGATTTGTCTATATTGGCGATTTCTATCATACATATATTTTTCCCTATTGCTTAAAAACCCATACTTAGAAAAACGACAAAATAAAAAAAATCTTTTTTATCCACTTTAATGACTTCACAATGACCTTTGCCATGAAATTATCTTCGCTATATTCATTTATATATTTATATTTATATATTAACCGCATTTACAAGCTTTTAGCTCTATTCCATTAGAATTTACACGACATCAAGAATACTAGAAGCATAGTAAGAAAGTGAAATTATTTTCTGTGAAATTAATGTTTTAAGTTGCTGTTCATGGAATACCCAGTCAGTTGGTGGCACACGCTCAATTTTGTTTTCACGAAAAAATGCTCTATTTGATATCACAAACGTGTGTTGTCTAAGAATTGTGTGTTGATAAATGGACGACTGCAACATTTTGAGTGTTATAAATTACATAAAATGCACTAATCAGATAAGTCTGCTTGTATAATACATATAATTAAGTTGTTTAGTTGTTTAGTAAGGGATATCTGAAAGCATATTGTGAGTCATTCTCTTTCAAACATAAAAATCCCTATGCTTTCGAACTTATATATGAGATCAACTTTAAATTGGAAGAAAAAAAAAATGGTGGGATAAATTATACGATGTGCCATCCATATACGATTTTCCTGCTCTGTCTATGGACAGCCTCTTAACTATTTCCAAAATTGAAAATAAGATTTTAAGCAGTTTTTTTATCGTCCTTGCCTCGAACAAAAGAAATAAGAAAAAGAAATTTGCGGAACTGTTTATATACCTATAAAATGTAAAACCGAGAGAAATGTTGCTTCGTCTCGCGTGTCGGTAGTCCGTAAAATGATTTCTTGAGGGGAAGAACTGTTTATGATGGAAAAATACAAAATTACCAATGTAAAGTAAATATGGAAAATTGAGGTATGCTATATGTACATTTCAAGGAGTAACCTCTCATCAGTAGCATTAGAACATAAAACAAGGAAGTCAAAGATTCAAATATAGCACAAGAAGCACTCAAATCCAAAGTTAAATATTTACGATATTAATACGTGCATCCACAAGTGAGAAATTATTAAAATATGCACAACAGAATTTCTTTTGTTAGTTACTAAAGAAATTTATTTTTTTTACTTTAAGAGACGAAATATTTAATTAACCGAAAAGTTTTGCAATACATCAAAATTTTGGAAAATTGATTTATAGAGAGTAAATTTGTGACATAGCTACCAAAACCAATTATTTAAAAAAATCTTGTTGTGCTGCAAGCACTGTTTAGACTGTTTGAAGTTAAAGACGAAAGTTATCAAGTGCGCTTTCAAAAACGAAATGAACATACTTGAAAACTTACATTATGACATACATGTTTCTATAAAAAATACTGATTTAATTTGGGGTTTTTATATTATTGAAACATTGGAATATATAAACTAGTTTGTCACTCGATAATGACTAGAAACTGGTCAGTTTAATATTAATTCTAATTTGAATTTTGCCTAGTTTTATCCTTTTTTATTTCATTAAAAAATAATATAAAGAAGACTTACATATATCTTTCTGTTCTTCAAAATGTTAATTCCGTCTCCTTTCAAAAGATTTGATTATCTTTCAAACTTCTTGCTTTGAGTATTGATCATATAAACTGACTGAATGTTTGATTTAGGAAATCTTTATGTACAAACATCTCTTAATTAAACTCTTCAGATCTGCTGATAAAACAAACACAACTATTATTGTATTTTAGGGTCAAAGTAGAATCGCATCTGTTCAATCACTTGAAATAGTTCTATCAGTTTATCAGACTTTTCCTGTTAATTAGACAAATCTGAGTGAAATGTAAAAGCTGTTTTGATTTTATGATCTTGAAGTATAAATCAAAGACACTACAATGATAATTTTTGTACTTTACGTTTTGTAAAAACTTCATCAACGCCTAGCTTTACCTTTACAATACTGTCAAATTAAGCGATGTCATTCCACGGGGATCTTAAGAGTAAAACATGTTTAAAAAATGCAAAATATGACAGACAATTACAATTTAAAAAAAAACAATATCTTTATAACATTGCATATTAAATTCTGAAAGCTATGCCAAATTCAGTAAATTTACTTCTGTACTGTGAGGTCAATGTTGAATCAAATCGGGTTCGGTAGTTTTAGCTTAATTAAACTTTTACTAACAATAATTATCGAAAGAAGAATGGGTTATTAAATCACAGAACATTCGATAAGTCAAATATTTGCATGGTTTTAAGGAAGCTATTCAGTTCCGTTTTATGACGAAAAGAGAAATGCATCGATCATACTGCATGACTGCTCTAAACCACTGCCTATATTTAGAATAAAAGTTGAATAAAACTGGAGCATACCTGTATAATCAGTATTTTTGATGCTTCACCACGGGATATAAACTCTAGAGGTCGAACATCCCTTGGAATGTATAAAATATGACATATTTTCTAAAAGCAGGTTGAATTCTTTCCACAAATAACTGGTTATTTTTTTTCAAACATACAAAATAGGGACATTGCCTTTTCAAAGCTTTTGACCATCGGTTAACTGTAAAGCACAATCGTCAAAGGAAGAAATCGCAGAAAAGGTACTGTTTTGTTTTCCAATGTGAATCGCCTTTTGCCACCATCTTTTTGGGAACCGACAAGAAAATGAACAGCAAGTACTATAGGCGTTTAAATACATTTTTAATAGTTATTACAAATATAGGAACTATTACTTAGCTACAATGTATATAGTTTATAAGTATTTATTGTACATTAAATCTGTTACACGAGAAAGAAGTGGCCAACGAAACAGGTACGACATAATTGGAAAGAAAATGCTGATGTCCACTCGTTTTTGTGACACTACAATATTTTTTAAAAACAGAGATAAATTTATTAATTTGGATTGATATACATATATAAAGCATCTTTCTACAAACATGGCTGCCATAGGCAATTGTTATTTTTGATAGACTTTTTACTATTTATTATTCCACTTCTCAGAAACACAAGGCTAAATGGAACCTAACTTGAAATGAAGCATCAATAGATGGTTCTTTTTAAGTTCCTTAATTTCGTCGTTCAGATCCGACTACAGTCAATGCTTGTCTCTGATTGGATAATTTAAAAAGGTCGATAAACGGTCTGTCCGAATGAAACCGAACTTCATAGCGAGAATCTATAGAAAGACCTTTACAAACTTTCATTGTTATAGTTTTGTTCGGACTACAAATGAGGCAAATTCTTGTTTGTGAAAGGCTCATTTAAAAAAATAATATTCTCCTTTGAAACAAATCCACAGAAGGAACTGAACTCATAAAAACCATTTATACGAGTACTTTTTAATAGTTTCGTATCTTTTTATTTCAATTAGACAACATATGACCGCCAGGGGATATTTAATTTTAAATTTTAATTTAATTGGCCGATTTTGTCAACATCAATTCATCTGACACCGCTAAGCTTAATGAATTTTGCACCATTCCTGGCAAATATCATTGTATTTTGAATTTTTATACTTTTTTCTGATTGAAAAAAATAAGCCGGCTTATTTAGAGAAATAATTGAATCTTTTATCCTCTAAGCTAAGTAGAGCCAAGTTTTGCAGGAAACATCTTTAAAATCTCTTTGTTCAAAAAAGTTTTTTTGAGCCACTAAACTCAAACTTTAGTTTTCAGTGTAGTTTGTCCTTACTGTGTTTGTCTTTTGTTTCTTTTTTGTTAGCCATGGTCTTGTCTGTCTTCTGGTTTAACGATTACTGTCTGTCCCTTTGGTGCATGTATCTTCGAGTTCTTTTTTTTATAATAACAGAAACAATAACTCATAGAAAAACAAATTTTCAAAACCAAAGCAAGATGCTTACCCTTCTAGAGTACCTGATCCCACATCTGTTTTGTAAAAGGAGTGGATTCCAAGCATTTTGTCCTTTTGTTTTCGTTTTGTCTTTTTTTTCAAGTTTGTCTTGTCTTTTTGGACTATGTAGTTTTGATCTCTCGCATGGGTATTTTACACTGAATTCAGTATCCTTATTTCCGTGTAAAGTGCATGATGTAGAAATTGAGCCCATGATTTTCTTTCAAAACATGTTTGTCTTAATGTAGGTGTTTTCTTTGTTTTAGTTTCGCCGTTAGTTTGATAGGGATAATTAGAATGCTGCAGTGTCGGGTATTTTTGGCAACATCTGTTATTTTTTTATTTTACAGGTTTTGAATGTTTGCTACATGTGCACTAAAGATTTATCTGAAAATTTTAGTGTGTCAGCAAATTATGTAATAGAAATTGGATGCGCTGATAATGTCTTGTTTGTCCTTCATTGAATCCGGGAGATATACATGTATCTCGACCCCTGATTAAATCAACCATAAATATGAGTTTAATCTGTCGATTAAATGATTTTAATAGACCTTCCAGTTTGAAAATATGGTAAATTGTTGACCCTAAAAGCGCAATAGAATCATAAACGGCGAGCAAAGCAGGCTATTTGGAGCCTTAAATTGACTTATTTTATATTTCTTGCCGTGTTAACTGTCATTTGCAACAAATGCGCGGAACCAATAAACTCAGGAATGAAAAGGGTTGAACTGATCTATTGCAATAAAATACCTTATACATATCACGGTAACAGTTTATATAGGTAATTTTTTTCTCAGGTTCACTAAGTTTTAAAAAAATAAGTAGAACTGGCTTAAGGAAGAAAATATTAATTTATTAATTGTTGTTTAACGTCCAGCGGGAAAAAATTCATACATATTTAGGAAGAAAACAAGTTATCCAACACTAAATCATAAATGGGGTAGGCTGGTGGTCAGGGTCGGGGAATTTACGCCATGTGTTACACTTTGATTAGGAACACATTTTTAAAATTTAACAGACGAACATCACAAAAAAACATTCCTGACAAGATAAGTTGCAATTAGTAAAATTATTACAGTTGAAGATTTCTTTAAGAAAATTTCAAATAGGGTCAAATATTAAATTGTGGGGTCGTGGAGGCCATATTAAATAGGCGATCGGCAAACGATCCACAAGTCTTGCAGATGATCATCCCATGTTCATTCCTCAAAACTAAGAATACAAGTTTCTGACAAACTGATTTTTAGATGTCAGATTAGCAAAAATTAGAAGTGTATATTTAATATGAAAAGATCTCCAAAACATTCACAAAATAGATAAAAATATATGAATATATGTTTGTTTTAGAAGAAAGATGCATAAAAAGAGACCTCTTCCTTTCTGCAACAAAAACTTTTCATTCAAGTTCATCTGACCAAGGGTCAGGTAAGCTTTTATCCATAACTTTCTCCGTCGTCAGTCCACAATTTACATTTAAATCTTCTCACAAGAAACCACCTTTTAGGTGGGACAAAACTTTGCAGGAAGTTTGATTGGATGGTTCTCTACAAATACGTTTTTGGCGACTGGGAAATCAACATGGCCGCAAGTGGCAGATAATGCATTCAAATTGTCAAAAACTTTATAGCACTTCTTGTCAGAAACTAATATGCTGATTGAACAATCAGAATTAGTATCGTATATGGAAAGAGGTCATGAAAAGATCAAACTGCCCAAAACTTCTTAATATTTGGATGAGGGAAAATCTTAGCATGGAAATTAAAAATATTGAAGATTTAAATATAATCCTTTAGTTTCTATGCTGGGATTTTTTTCCAGCAACCAAATGTTTTCCTACCTTAAACAATGGAATTCAACAATTTTGCAAAATATGTTAAATTTTTTAAGACTGTTCAAACAATTTAAATGGTGGTTAGAATTTGTCTAAAAATTAAAATTTGAACTATCGAAATTTTTAATTTTATAAGTAAATGCAAATTTAGGAAACATTTTTTGGTAGTGTTCTTGACTGTTGATTGCTTGTGAGAATAATCTGAATAATATGAATCGGACATTCAAGATGGCTGTTATTGCCGGACTTAGTTGGACCCCGTGGAAATTCGCTAAATACGTCATTTGAAACTGCCCAGCAGAAAAAAACGATTTGAAGTGTAAATAATTCTTGAATGATCCTGTGCTAATCAAAAATGAAGATAGCAACACAGTCAGACTTATTTCGACATTAGACATTAAGGAGAATGTTTTATAATTCTTTGTCAGAAACTGCCAAGCCTATTGAAATAAATTGTTGTGAAATGTTTCTAAGATGGTTCCATTTGAATGCTATGTATTTATGTCTATCCGAAATTCAAAACAGGGGCCATAGTATGACAAGCTTTAACATTGGATCCGATTAAGAATCTCTTCAAAGTTTCTTCAAAGATCTGGGGGTTTTTGTGCCAGTTTTACATTAGACGGACTTGAAATTTAGCATGTTATTAGCCGTGTTGCTAAGGGAAAGCGATACATACTTTCAGAGCATCTGGGTCAATGTATTAATCTCATTTAGTTTTTTTAACAGGCCAATTCGTTTTTTTCAACTCATAGGGTTCAATAATTCGCTATTAAACAAATATCTTCAGTTCAAGTCAAATATAATTTATATTTCATTGAGCACTAGATGTCTAAGTCACGGATAAGATAGGACAAGCCATGTAACTTTGATTTCTCTCAGAATTTCATCTCATAATGTTGCGATTTCAATTACGTTCTCCCATTCACAAGATTTTCTATAACCTAATTATCAAGAATGAGTAACGACAGAATGATTGCTGCATTGATCAAAGTCTATTATATTCAGATGGATGATAAAAGAATAACGATAAAAAACTTCCCTAGATTTCCATTTAACGAGAGCTCAGAAGACAAGCTCACAAAGTAGCTTTGCTTCTTGTTATTATTTAAAATGGAAATCTATGTAGTAAATATGAAGGGAAACGCCACGCATTTTGATAAGAGGCTCATTAAATAATCTCCACAACTCCTTGTTATGAGTTCTTAATTGCTACGAAAAATTGAAGATTCACATATTTAATGGTATCCGAGACATCCAAATCATGTAGCTTTTGTCTCATCGACGAATGAAAGCAGAGCAGTCCCAGGCTAGTGCTCGACCAACAGAGTTGACCCAGCGCGATCCCCAGGTCGCGGAAAGGGGAAGGTCCTCTCGTTGTGAAAGACGAAATAATGGATGATAACACTTCCAAATATATTACCCTATTTGCTAGCATTTTATAGAAAAAACAATCCAAAAAAATTCTTGTATAAAAGCTCTATCTTAATACAATTTAATGGTCAGGTAATATTTGTTTTTTTGTCTTGAGTCCAGTGTAGAATGCCAATGCAAGAGATACAAAATAATCTTAAAAGGCAAAACAAACTCGAAACAAACCAAGGATAACACAAACTATGAGAACAAAGCATTGATTCCATAGACTCCTCAACAATATTAGGTCATTCTCTGTCCCATGTGCTGTCGTGGAATTCCTGTTTAACGTTTGCGCGTGCGCAACTTTCCAAACCCAAGCCAGAAAACTGTAGTCCAGTGGATGTCGTTGCTTTTGTGTTTTACTTTTACTAAATCGGGCGATTATTGTTATATTTGAATGGCCTTACATTTTTATTTTTGCACGTTTTGTTGCTTGCTTTACAGTGTTGATCTTTCCCATTGTTAGAGGCCCTATGATAACTTAAGGTGTTGGGTTTTGAATAACTGTCTCTTAGACAATCATACCATATTCCTATTTCTTTGTTTAGTATGTCATGCCTATACCAACATTTAAAATTATTTTTAACTGTCGTTTAAATGTGCTGATGGCATTATTTTTAAACTTGAATTTATTTGTAAAAATGCAAATTGGACCTTATTAAAAAATTTCACAGCATCGTGACATTCAATCACCGCAGTTAATGTAATGCATTATCAGCATGGTAGATTCTGGAAAGACAGTAATTATTTGACACTAATGAATGCATTCTAAAGCATGTCAAGCAACCTTTTTACAGCTTGTGATCAATATTCATGAAATATGCGACCTTGACATGCCTCGGCCTTAATGCAAACTAATAATAAATGGGAACAAATCTACCAAAACTGAAATATTTTCTTTAAATTTAACGTTAATTTTGAACTTATGTGAAAGCAGCGCATCTAGAAATTTGTTTAAGTGCCCGTACAGGTGTCCATCCATTTGGTAATTTTTACGTTCTATATTGATATTTCGATCGTACGACATAGAATCGTTGGACATGCTGTGTGTCAAAGGAAGACGTAGGTATCAAGGTAAAAATGACGCAAGTCTCGTCTGCTATCTCAATCTGAGACAACATGACTGTAGTGATAGTTGTTATTTGGCTGTGATTTGTAGAAAGAATAAGAACCGCGGTGTTTTCTTTAAATGCGAAATCAAATAACCATTACAAACATTTAATGCTTGAAGCATTTATGTATATATCTTAAAGCAGATAATTTTATAGAGGAGGCAAACATTGCGGTAAATATATTCTCATCTAGACTAAATCTTAAGTTAAATTATTTCACTAAGCAAACAATGGACAAATAAAGTATATAACACAATTACCGAACAAGCCAAAGTCCATAAGACATACGGCAAAATAGGTATCACACCACCG
>JAULBM010053720.1:0-10467 GCA_032357055.1 Geukensia granosissima
GCCACCCACCAAGTGACAGTAGAATTTTAACTTCTACAGGTCCCATTATGGCCTTCAACAATGAACCAGAGTCCATCAAGTTAATTAGCTTTGTGGTTTTAGACCAGAAAAAATGAACAATCAAATTTTATTCTAGTGCAATGTTAAACTTAGGTTGACTTGATCAGTGCGAGGACACCAACCCAAAGATAAAAAACATAACAAATCAATTGAAACCAATTTGAATGCATTATACATGTATTTCACTGTCCTATTTCTAAACAGTGAAACTAACATGTGTAGAGGAGTATCAAATGTTTTTATCCTGCGTAGAGTTGTCTGGATTGGTGCAGCGGTTTCAGAAGAAAATATTTGAAAAAAATTTATTGTGGGCGTAAGGACGACAGAAAGCCAAGCATGACGGAAGTAAAATAATAGGAGCAGCTCACCGTGTGAGATAAAACGAGTTTGATCGATGTTAAAATCTTTTTCTTCTGAAACTGTTTTTTCAAATGGAACTAATTTTGTCCGCGGGAGCCATAAGTTCTCCAAAGTTATTGAAATTATCAGGCGTAGGACCTGAGCAGGAACTCAAACGGTTTAACGTAAGTACAGATATTAACGTATATCAGAAACAATCAGTTTGAACACTTTTATGTTTATATAAAGTAGGCATTTATTTTGAACTGTCTTGTGCGCTTTTTCTGTTCAAGATAAATGATGGATATGCTTTAATTTTATTTGAAATGTCTACAGATGGAATTTTACATACAATTTTAACATTGTTTATAGTTCTAAAAATACTATTCTGCCGATGTTGAATAAATATAGTACATTTTAATATGCTTTATGTAGAAATAATCTCTCATCAGTAGAACAAGAGCTAAATTATAGAAAGTCAGATTTGAAAACCCAAAACAGGAAGTACTCAAATTACAAATAAATTGAAATAAAAGCCAAATCCGACGACAGGGACAACTATCAAATAAAATGAAATACTATTATAAGAGGACTTTCCGTATTTTATTCCTTTAGAACTTCAGCAAATGTAGCGAATTTCAGAAAAAAAAAAATTGTAAAATAAATGTCATTCCAGACAAAATTGACAACTGGGCTGGTGAATTGAATATCTTAGGGGTCCCTAGGTTCTCAAGCACAGGCGTCACCTCACTGGTTTTAGTTTACCAATAATAAATAATACAGACAAAACACACATACTTTCTTTAAATTTAAGATAGAAATGTATACTGCCGCTAGACATATTATAAACATACATCTTAAAACTTAACGTTTTATTGGCATGAAATCTAATGTTATTTAATTATCATTGTCCGCAGATCAAAAATGCTCTTACTACCGAAGATTAAAACAACCTCAAATTTCAATTTCTGCATCTGAAACGCTTTTGTGGATTGATCCTTTACCACTAATTTTCAAAAGCCGAATGCTTATAATGTCAAATTGATAGAATTATACGGATGACTTCATCTACCAAAAAGTCTAGAAAGACCATGTAAAGTCTCTGTAAAGTAAAACAGCATTGTATGAGATAGACTTAACATTATTTTACATATCACAAATATCAACTAAAGAAATGAGATAAAAACGTGCTGGTAACTACTTACTGTCAGACCACGACCAAACCAAAAATTATATGATTCAAAAGTTAAATGTACTATGCAAATAAACGTTTTTTACACCATATTTTTGGCCAACATTAACAACACTTGTCACTGTCTATAGTTCCATATTTTTTCCTTTTTTAAGATCCCAGTCAAATCAAATCTTCCCGTAGGGAAGCAGCTTCATGACCATTTGTTTATTACACTGTCCTATGGTCTTACTGGTAACCTGTCAGTGAATTCACAGGATTTATCCAATCCATCATCATTCCTGGAGTACATTAATTATAAAAAAGGTAAGGTCTTTTAATCTTTCAAACTGAAATAAATTTATGTGTTTTAAGATTGCAAAGGTAAAAACATCAACTTTCAAATAAGAATTTTGTAGTAGACTGTGATTCAACAATTCCTGTTTGATTGTGATTAATGAGGAAACAATGAGGTAAGGGAAAAATATATACAACGATATATGTAGACTGATCATTTTTCAGTTGGACAATTCGATGTTTGATTACATTTGGATAAAAATAACTAATAAAATGATAGTGTTTATTAAATGATAATAATGTGTTTTGAATAATTATATAATAAGTATAATTAATTTTTTTTACACGAAGTATAGGCCAAAGAATATTTGAGTCAAATAAAAATGGAATTCACCCTCCACTTGGTGTCGCTGCTGCACTAAAAGGTTTTTACTTTGTGACGTCGCGAGTGAGGGAAAATATACACACTTTGTACAATTACCAAACATGCGTCAAATGATATATTCTCCCTAAAAATCGGACGTCACAATTCAAAAATACCTTATAGTGCAGTGGCGACACCACGTGGGAGAGATCGGCGGGTGAATCCCATTATACCCCTAACAAACAAGTTCAGGAAAGTATTTAGGAATCACCCTGCCTGTGCAGATTTGTGGCTGGTCTAAGATATTTTTATGCCTTTATGTACATGGGGAAACATTTTTGTTCACTATTATAAGGTGAGTTATGAATTGATTAGTTCATGTACATTGAAGTTCAAGGTCACAAACATTTGAAAAACGTTCGGTGGTGTGGCATTTGCTTTGTTTTATCCTTTGTGAGTTTTGCTCACAGTATTTTTTATTTTGATGTAGGGTATGTAAATAACCAATCTAACGACATTTTTAAAACTTTTTTGACAGCATCTACTGGTAACCAGACCAGGTCTGAAGATGAATTTCTTCGTCAGTGGTGGAGCAAACTTTGCTGATAAAAGTAACAAACATAAAGATAAGGTACCAGATGGCTCCTCAAAGTTTTTCTGGGCAGAGTCATCACAACATGGTGGATTTGCATATGTTGAAGTTCTTACGACAAACATGACCTTCACCTTTGTCAATGGAGAAGGCAAAAATTTATACCAGCAAGTTTTGTTTCCAAGAGGTTAAGGTTGACCTTGACCCTGTGATTTACCCTTGAAAAACCAATAACTACCATCAATGTTCATTAATATTATATAACTTGGTTAATATGATATTTATTCAAGTTTTTATAAACTGTATATCATCCCATGTTCATTTGTGATTTGGTAGATTTTTTATTGGTATTGAAAATTAGATGTAACCTCTCAAAATGCAACAACATTATTTCAAAAGAAGGATTTGTGGTACATTTAATTTTTGGTTGAGAAATGTTTGATGACTAGTCCATGGTTTAACAATGCATTTTTCATATACTTGAAATAATATTTTTGTTATACTCACAAATCATTCCAAGACATTGTATTTGTCTGTATATATTTTTGGTAATTTTAATGGAAGAATATTCATTATTGATTCATTTAGATTATAGATACTTACAAGAGGAAATTTTTATCAGTGTGAAATGCATTAACACTATCAGGAACAAATGACATTGTAAATAAAATGCATCCTTCTTAGAAAAAGCTGTTATGCGAATAAAACATAAGATAAACAACATAATCTGGTAACTGTGTGTATATTTGATACAACTGGTCAGTGTTTAGGACATTTCATTCAAGTCAGATTTTGTACTGTTGTGCAATTATATTTTTTAAGCAATGAGTTATACTTAAGATTTATTTTCAGGTACTGGATTTTGTCTTACTTTACATTAGGGGAATAATTATAAGGCAATTTCAGTTGCTGAATTGATCCTTTTAAAATGACAACCATTTTAAAGCTGTAACTTCTACCAATTTGAAACACTGCAACTCCAATATACATACATTTTTGGAATATTTATCCATTAATATCTACCCTTTGACAATTGTGGCTAACTTAACCTTTGACTTTTGAAAGTACCTGTCTTTTATATTTTTCATTGGTCTTCCAAATTACCACATTATTATGCTAGAATAGAACTGGGCACTCTAAAATACTTTTGTTATGATTTTGTTACTAATTCTAACTGTGTAGAACTAATGATGTAATACAAGTTCTCTGTTGCCATTATTAATGGTTATTCCAATATGAGAGGAAGATTTTTAAGTCTTGTTCCCATTTGGCTGAAAGCCTTAAACCATGACAATGGAAATTCCAAAATGTCATATATTGGTAGCAGGCAGACATCATAATGGAATTAAATGATAAATTTGTAAAACTTTTTGCTCTATACCAACCAAATTGATATTTTTGTGATTTTTTGTAATGTTTAATTTGATACTATATTTTTT
This sequence comes from Geukensia granosissima, assembly GCA_032357055.1. Lineage (NCBI taxonomy): Eukaryota > Metazoa > Mollusca > Bivalvia > Mytilida > Mytilidae > Geukensia > Geukensia granosissima. The sequence continues at coordinate 4,263 of JAULBM010053720.1, forward strand.
GTAAATTTATATAGATTATAATATTGCTGTGATAACATATCTTGAAGTTTATTTTTATACCTTTTGCACTGGTGAATTGTTATTAATTGTTAGCTGTAATATTTCTTCTATAAATCTATTTCAAGCTTTGAGAATGTTATTCATGGATTTTACTGTTGCAAATTGGTTTACCTGGCCATTGTAAATCCATGATTTACATCCAAAAAAGCTTAAATTACAATATATTTATCTCCATTCTTATGCAGATGTAATTGAAAACCTTTGATTTACATCAAAAACAAGTAAAATAGAAATTCCATGAAAGGTTGCAGACTTTTCCTCTGAAAAACATGAAAACAACAAGACTTCACTTGAAAGACTTCCATTGTGAAATGTGAACTATTTACAATTATAGGATTCATGTATGCTTCAAATCTGGATAAAATTGTTTTTGGTAGAGATAAAAAATATTTAGCGTATTTTGTTACATTTGGCAACAATAACTCTATTGTTCCAACATGGCAGCTTTTTTTATGAGTTCATCTTAGTTATGGCAAATAGATTGTAATTTTCACATAGAATACAAGCCAATCAAATAAGTGTTACAAAAATATTGCATTAAAATTCCCGTTTCGCTTGCATATAATAACACAAGATGCAAAATAAGGGCACTCCAAATTAATTTCTAGTTCTTCAGATATTTTCTGAGAAAATAAGTGCAAGTGAAATTTTTTGTTTCAATGCTTTTCTTGAAATGGCAAATATTGGAGTGCAACCACAAAAATTAATGCAAAAGTAAGTTTATATTTTTTTTTAAATGTGAGGGAGCTAATTTTTACATCAAGGAATAGAATTAAAATTTTCTAAAATGTGGAAAAAAATGGAGTGAGTAAAGTTTATTTGAAAATTTGAACCCTTGATAATCTGAAGAACTATTTTTAATTTGGTGTGACCTTAATATATTTATTTGTGAAATTGTTTTCAATAGGGCATTGGGTTATTAAGTGATTTTGGTGTATTTATATGTATATTTGGAATTTTGTATAGATGTATTAATGAAAGCTTTAGTTTTCTAAGGCTCAATAAAAAATAGTCTCTGTGAATAAATTTCATCTTGGTTATATTAATTCTTATTAAAGCAACTTCAATACAATGTTAAATTTGTTCAGATTTCAACAATTCAACAATTTACCTTCAGAACAATTGGTAACATTACAATGTTAGTGCAAAAATTTAAGCCTTGTTTGAAGTGGTTGCTTTATATTGAAATAACTGATATCTGTATTGTATAAAGGCTTCCTTATCACTAAAGCCAATCTCTGTTACTGGCCCTGTATAGTTGTCTGTAAAATCACTGGTTGATGGCCAGTTGCTCAAGTACAATAGTTACCTCTGATTATTTAGGTTATTTGCCAAATAATAATGTTCTTTCAATTTATTTTAATTTATTATGTGAAAAGATTGTCATTTAATATAAAGATGTGATTGTATGCATTATGATGTTCTAAGTCTTTCAGATATTAATTTGTTGATAGTTATCATTTTACCATTGATCATTTTATACAACTATACCAGTAAGTGTGATTGTGTGTAGTCATTATAATCTTTACATAGTGATTGTTTACATTATAATTAATATGTTCTACAAAATGTCTTTCAGAAGTAAATCATTTATATTCATTATAATTCTTTTTTCTTCTGTACCATCATTTGATTATTTGTTTGATTAGGGTTCAATGCAACTTTCAGCCATATTTCAGCAGACAGTTTAACTATTGGAGGAAGCCAGAGTACCTGGAGAGAACCACCAGGTGACTGACAAACCTTATCACATGTGATGCGAGTTAAACTCCACCCAATTTTGTATGGTACAAAGTCAGTCATGAACTCGAGCCATATAGGTGATAGGCTACAGTGATTTGTACAGGTAGGTTTAACTAAACTACCTAGACCAATTGGCCACCCAGGCCCCCAACCATTATTTGACAAATGTTAACAAGGGGCGAATCAGACCTAAGTGTTCTACAAATTAACATATTATTGGTCTAAGGTGTATCAGAGGAGAAGGTTTTTTTAGAGTGGCCAATTTGAAACAATACATTTGTGGCAACCATATTTGATTTGGTAGGATCAACAATAAAAATTAAGGACCATATGACCAGCTCGTCCCTAGGAGTAGAGTTCTACCCTTATTGAAGGCCTTGTGGTGACCTCTAGATTGAACAGTTTTACTTGTATCATAAGGAGATAAGAGTCTGGTCTCCTTGACATTTACCCCATATCTGGAGACATCTCAAGTAGAGTCTGGCCATATCAGGCTTAGAAGTTTAAAAGAAATGAGATATTTTTTACTCATCAATCAATCAATATACAAATTTCTACAGTTCAGAAATCTGATATGATTGATATGGACAAAATGCTGTTTCCAAATGGCTGATTTTAAAATAATCTCCTTTGACACAGCTTGAAAAAAATTAACTGGTTTTTTGTAGTAATCTTCAGACATCATACATGGCTTTCATAGGAAATTGGCTGATTTTCAAACGTCAACTAGCATGAAAGCAGTGGACCAAATGAACTTACGGTAATATGCAAGATCAACTGGATTTATGTGGAAATTTTCCTCCTTTGTCCCAGCTGGAGAAATAACATTTTTGTCTCTGACAGAATTATTTCAATAAGCCTAATTCTAAAATCTACATATGTACAAACTCCCATGAGTGCTGGGTAATAGGTTTTAATTCCTTTGGCTGTTGGGTATCAGAGGAATTTGAAAGTCAGAAATCAGAAACAAGAATTTGCAATGGCAGCCATATTAAATGACACATTTCATACCAAATTAAGTTCATTTATCCTTGTGGATTGAAAGGATTTTTTTAAAATTTACTAGGAACTAATTATAAATATGCCTATGGTGGCCATGCTGATAGACCAATATGGACAATATAGGCAAACTTTACAGGACCCATACCATAGTTGCTTCAGTCCAAGTTTTAATTTATTTGCCCCAGTTTTCAGAAGATAAGATGTTAATGTATCATAGATGGAGTAGGGACAAATGAAGGAATGTCAAAAGAATAAATAACCAAGTAAATGTACCAGGGGAAAAATATGCTCTTCAGTCTTATGGTAGCTGCTACTCTAAAAAGTGTATCACTGGTTGTGACATTTGCACTAACCAAGGGTTTTCCTCAGGCACTTCTCACTTCAATTGAAGGTAAACGAAACCCAACCACATTTTTATGTGCCTGTCCCAAGCCTGGAACCTGTAGCCCAGTGGTTGTCATTGTTTTATTTGTCATTTATTGTTATATGTTCACCATTTTTGATTGTCGTGTTTTATGTATAGTTTCACAATTTGTATTTTGGGTCCTTTTACAGCTTCCATTATGGTATGGATTCTGGTTCATTGTTGAAGGCCATAATTGGACCTGTAGAAATTTAAATTCTACTGTCTCATTGACAGTCATGCCACATCTCCTATTTTGATATATGATGTAGTTGTGAAGGATGTATAAATGGCAGGGCAGTAATGGAACCAGGGAGGATAAGAGAGAGGAAGTGTATCACATACAGAATCTAATTCAATATGAGAATAAAAACTGAATTGTAAGATGTAATAATTTATTCATTATTTCTATTGACACAGGTACAAAGTAGCCAAGATGCTACTACATGTAACTACTAGCACTATAGAAAAACATATACCCTGACCCAAAAAGTTCAAACATTAAAGTAGTCCACAGAACAATACCAAGGTCACATAAAAAGGCAAGTACTTTTGATAATTAAGGTCCCGAGTAAATCATCAGAATTCAGAACATTTCAAAGTATAAAATCTCTAGAAATTTGACACTATTTATCAAATTTCAAAATTAATCCTTTCTCATTTAAATTTCAAATTTAAATTTTTTCAAAGTTAGCAATATAACTCTGTATTTCAAAATTAGCCTTTGTTTTATTTTATTTGCTTCATAGTCGAATAATAGGTATCACTATTTTTAAAAAAGGTATATTAAAAATTGGAATTTCCTCAAAAATTCAAGGCATTTTTGGTTTATACTACTGAATATAAATAAATATTAACTCCACAAAAAATCAAAATTTTGGACAAAACATTAGAAAACACACGTAAGAAGTTAATCACAAAGACAAACACACAATCAGAAATAAATGTTGACATGTACATTGAATCATGATTTATAATATACAATGTAAAAGGGCATAGACAGATTTTGGAATAAAAATATAAAATGATTCATAAATTAAATATTATGACATGACATTTTTATAATACTGAAACTAAATATGGACGGAAATCTGTATAAAATATACAATATAAACTATATAAAAATATTATTTTATATAAATATGATATCACAGACCAAAGGGAAAATTAAAATTGAATTCTCAAATACAAAATGGAATGTATAATTATACTTGAGAAAATGGAAGTAAACATTTTGTAGGAATGGTCAGGAATAATAAGCGGTACATTTATTGTACATGTAGATTTTGTGTATGGATGAAAGTACACATTCTGCAGGAATCATCGATGAAAGAACTATAAACTTGAGCTTTTCACCTTTTTCAAATTTAGTAAAAATACACAATTAGCCATGAAATAAAAGCTTTTGTAAAATATTCAACTTTTTCTAGAGGTTTAACATATAAATTCCTATATAAAAAACAATAAATATTCTGTAAGCTGAATATTCTAAATGTTTGTTCAATGTAAAACTAAGCACTTTCTCTAGAACTGGTTACAATTCATGCATGGCACAAAAATAAGTGAACAAGTTTGACAGAGACATCGAAACTGAGAAAGTGCTTGTTGACAACAAACAGCAAACTGAACTGTTTACCTTCAAATATTACCCACCCACAATGAGGCATATTTATCATAAAAATTACAATATACTGTTACATATATGTGATAAAACAGTATTTGGCACAAGTTTTTGTTAATTAGGCTAATCTACATCCATTATTGTACAGTTTATGACATATTCTATCTTTAAATCCAGTACAGTAAAACCTGTTTAACATGAGCTTCCAACAAAAACTCTGAAATCTGGTCACATTAAACAAGTGTTCATTTAATACAGGTTAAATTCATATGAAGTGTGCTTTAAAAAGAAGTTACTTAAGGAAGGTTATTGCTAAACCATGGTAGTCACTATGACAGGTTAAACTGTACATCCTGTTATGAACTCTACTTAAATAACAATATTGATAATGTCCTAAGAACAGGACATGGAATAGTTCTATTGTCACATTTCTACAATCTATGAACATGATATTATCTTTCTCCTTTTCTTGATTATATATATATATCCATGATGTAAAACTTCTGGTAAAACCATCTTCACAAATATCACAGTTTATACTGTCAATTTTTTATGACATTCATAAGACTTCAAACTGCTTTAGTCGTATCTGAAAATAAATAAATATGACCTGTGAATAATATAATCTCAAATTGTTCTTCCATCAAAATCAAAGATACCTAAAACACAATAGCAAATCATTATTAAAAAGCTTCCATTATGGTGTGGACTGTGGTCCATTATTGAAGACCATAATAGGTATAGTCCATTTGACAGCTTTGAAAACAGGGAAAATAAATGATCAAAATTCGGAATCATCCTTAATTTCAGGCGTGCAGTTTTCAATATTATTAGTTAATACATAACTTGACTGAATTTACCACCTAATTCTGTCAATGAACAAAAAGTTCTTCATAAGGCTTAATGGTAAAATTTGTTAATTAAAAGCCTACTTTCAGGTAGGAGGCAATGAACAGCCAGTGTGGTCAGTTATTTACTATGATGTCACTATTGTCATTTACATATAACCATATAAGGAATTTGTTAACATTAGACACCTCTTATTTGAAAGAAACACCTGTAGTCCAGGTAAAAATTAAAAGGTGATATAGGCCAGTTTAAAAGTACTCTTGACCTCGCATTAAACACCACATCAACTTTAAATAGCAAACATATACTAACTGAAAAGAGTGTTTGTAAATTAACTTTTTCAAAGCGTCATAATGAAGGGAAACAATTAATATAGTATTCATTTAGCTGTTTCTAGGTGTATGCAAATTTATTTATATAAGGTATTATCATATGACAGTAGTTTTGAATACAAGACATACTGTGAGCAAAACTCACAAAGGATACCCCCCCTCCCCTATCACTTAAGTTGAATTATCTGCCCTTGG
>JAULBM010053731.1:0-10466 GCA_032357055.1 Geukensia granosissima
AGAAACTAATTATAGAAATTACCGAAAAAGAAGAATTAATTCATGTACATGGTAGAAATAGTTTTCCGGTATGTATATAATAGTATATCTATATTCCAATACAATTTCAAAACTCTGTTCAATCATTATATACATGTACATGTACAAATGTACCTGTATCCATATTCCAATACGATCTCAAAACTCAATTTAAATGATACAATTCACATCTGTTTATGGTAATCCAAGTTAGTAAGAGTATATGGGTATTTGGCAAGGTAATCCAAGTTAGTAAGAGTAGATACATGTACCAATAATATGTCATTTCAGTGTTACAATAGACATATACAATATGCACACAATATAAACCATTATAAATATTTAAACAGAAAAGGAATATTTACAAGTTGGCCTCGAAACAAATTGTACAAGGCCGTGTATTGATATAACATAATACAGATAAAAGCAATTTATTTTTCTACATTTAGTTAGATAAGCTGTTCATTAACAAGAATAGTCTGTCTTTTGTGAGTTTACATGTGTCTTTGACAAATATCTATTTGAGAAAATCGTAACTTTTAAAAAGCTTCATAAACAACTAAACAAATTGTTTGCAATAAAAGAGGACTTAGTACATCTCCTAAGAGCTTGGAGAATTTTGTTTTAAGCAGATAAGATTATTAAAGTTATGTAATGTTTGCCATGTCTACAGGAGGTAAGAACTGAAGTGAATTTGCCAATCTACTATTAAGAGTTAAATTTCAATTTGACTATCTTACCTTGGAAATAAATAATTACATAATATTTTACTGAATATTAAATTGAATATACAATTAATGGATCTTCTCATTGAAATCTCAAGGTGATGTCCATAGAGTCAAAACAATTTTATATAAAGCAGTAAGTATACAGTAGGGGGACATAAATATTCATCACTTGTGATTTTTCTCTATATATTTCATATAAAACTACAAATTTTCAAAAAATTATTACAAAATCAGTTTTGTTCAGATTTTCATGAAATTTTCACCATTAGACAGGAAATTATCAGCAGTTAAATTGTTATACCCCCCGCAAACATAGTTTGGGGGGGGGGGTAAATAGGAATCACCCTGTTTGTCCGTCTGTCCACATAGCTTGTAAGCGCATCTCCTCCTACACCGCACAACGGATTTCAATGAAACTTTACATGAAGCTTAGACACAATGTGTAAATTTGCATATGGGAAGATCATTCATCGTGCTTTATTCCAAGGGCAGATAATTCAACTTAAGTGATAGGGGAGCGGGGGGTATCCTTTGTGAGTTTTGCTCACAGTATGTCTTGTTGTATTTATTATTCATCAACTCTGTATTTGCCAAGTTGTGGCTGCTGACTTAAGTTACAAAAAGGAAAAAAATCCCGAGTTGGATGTAATTTTAAAACCTGTTGAATTCCAACACCTCTGCCAGACTAAGAACAGTTTCATTCATAAAATTTCACTTGTCTAATACATACATAATTACTACTCTAAAAGATGGTTAGTTTCAGTGTAAAAGTTTTACATTTATATGTTTCCAGGGACAACCTGGATCACCTGGTCCCGAAGGACAAATGGGAGCCAAGGGAGACATGGTTAGTATGATTATTTAGTCAGTTCAAATAGAACAAAAAGGTGTCAGGTTTAATAAATAATTTAAAATTTTATCAAAAGAAAATTTTGACAAGTGTTTCTGCTACATTGAGGATTATGCAAAAGAAATTTTGTAAGAAGTTTATATTTTGATTGAGATCTTCAAAGTAAAACTTTAATACACAACCTGTTGGTAAACTACTAAATTTGCATTTTACCTGTCAAATATCAGGATGAAACCTGATTACATTTACATTTATTCATCTTTCTTTGGTATCTTCAAATTCTTTAAACAGTATTTTGATAATGAATTTGCAAAATGAATTCACAGTTGTAAATTTTACAGCAAAGCAATGTAATTGTTTATTTGTTGTATAATTTTAGGGAGTAGAAGGTGCACCTGGTTTGCCTGGTCAGTCAGGACCAGAAGGTCCAAGGGTAAGTAATTTTAAAGATTAGAAGGCTGGCCTGGTTTGTTTGGGTATTTGGGACCAAAAAATGTCTAAGGGTGAGTAATTTTAGTGAGAAGAAGGCCAGTTTGGTTTACCTGTCCAGTCAAGACCAGAAGTCCAAGGGTAAGTAATTTTAAAGATTATAAGGCTGTCCTGATTTGTTTGGTAGGTCGAGACCATAAGGTCCAAGGATGAGTAATTTTAGGGAGTAGAAGGCCAATTTGGTTTACCTGGCCAGTCAGGATCAGAAGGTCCAAGGGGGAGCAGCTTAAGGGAAAGGAAGGAATGTCAGGATCTGAAAGTCCAAGGATGAGTAATTTTATGGAGTAAAAAACTAGTCAAGACTAGAAGTTCTAAGGAATAGTAATTGTAGGGAGTAAAATGCCAGTCAGGAGGAGAAGGTCCAAGGGTGAGTATTTTGAAGGATGGGTCCATCTGTTTTACCTGGCTAATCTTTAAGGGTGAATATTTTGGTAGAGTAGATGGCCAGCCTGGTCCGTTCAGGATCAGAAGGCCTAGGGGTGAGTATTTTGATGGATGTTAAAAGTGTGAAACTTTAATCAAAGTGATTTCTATTCAATTGTTTTTGTTTGATGGATAGGAAAGCCTCCTTGTCATGATTGATTGATCATGAATGGATGGGATAGCCTCATTGTCATGATTGATCATGATATGTTTGATACAGATTGAGATTATGGTTGTTTCATGTTTTTTTAAACTTTGTCATCATATAAATCAGGATGTTAGCCAAGTAAGTATATGTTGAAAGGATGGGATGGCCTTTATTTCATCATTCAATGCTAATAACTTATTTGTATCTTAAAGACATAGAATTTATTCCATTACAAATTAAATAAAAACCAAGTTGATTAAATTATCTGACATACAGCATTCATTTACTTACAGATTGTGATGAATAACACTGTACAATTGGTTGAAAAATGCTTGATTGTAAAAATTATTGAATAATGAATTCACTTAAGATTATTTTTTATAGGGTTACCCCGGACCACCTGGCCCAATTGGATCACCTGGACAAGATGGAGATAAGGTAAGTAAAAGTTTTGATAATTCTACTAGAAATTTAAATCTGAGAAAATACTGAATACATAAAGCCATGTTCTGCATAATTTGAAGAAAGTTACAAAAATGATTGTTTTTCCAGACATTTTATTTTTTATAAAGTTTATTTTATGCTATATTGCCATATCTGTTAATGAACTAGATTTTTGCACATACATGTATATGTTTAACAGTATTTAATTTGCAAAATTTAGGTTTGACCTCTTAAATATGAAATAGAAATCAAATATAAATATAGAATATAGGAAATTTTGTAACTTGTACTGACTTTATGGCGGAAAATATTCAGTTCGCTCATGTACTGACTTTATCATGGAAAATATTCAGTGAGCCCGTAAGGGGAACTGCATATTTTATCGTGATAAAGTCAGTACAAGATACAAAATGTCCCTTTTTTTTTTATCGGTAATTTTAAACAAAAAATATTCTCGAGCTGGAAATATCACATTTTACATCATTTCACACAAATCTACTTCATATCAACATATGACAACAAGCCGATAATTTTTTTATCTGTGCCAGTAGACCTGTACAGGAATTATCAGTCAGTACAGATCAAAGGGAATTGCTGCAAATTACCGATAAATCTTTAGTTTTGAAACCACTGGGTCTGTGCCTCTGTGTTGGTCCAGAGGTCCCCTAGGGTACATTTTATTTACCAGCCGGGTTAACAAGTGGGGGTAGGACTTTTCCGAGAATTTTTCAAATTTTTATTTCGACGTTTCAGAGAATTTTTTTCTTTTCCATATTTTGACGGTCATGCACAGGAACCTCTCCAGGTAATGCTGTTGATCTCAAATACGATTTTGAGGACAAAATATCTGATATTGGATAGTGACTGTCGAAGTCTTTGGTCTTCCTTTTCTACAACCTAAAGTAAAGGATATTTTCGGAGGGTCATATATATGCGCATTATTCACCAGAGAATATTGAGTGCATAAAATTTGCAGATTAAATTCTCGATATTCAGAAATTAGCACTTTGCCTTCTATACTGTTTGGTAATCTGTGCCAGATCCTGCAGCCTGGTAGCTCTAGTTTGACTTTTATTGGTAGCATGAGGAACAAATAGGACTTTGACAAATATATGACTCTAACGAATATTACTATAAATCTGTAACTTTAAGCAATGTGAATATTTTATGTGAATTACAAAATCTGTAAAATGAAAAAAAGGCAATTTTTAATATTTAATTTAACTTTAAGCGGTTTAACTTGAAAAAAATTTAAAGATAGCAAAGAGGCAGATAGAAATCGTTAAATCAGATGACAGACAAGATCGTGGCAAACAAAAAAACGAAAGACATAGTGCGCACAACACTACACTAAAAACTAAAGCTAGAATACCATGAACCCCACGAAAACTAGGTTGAGGTTAAATGACTTGTCCAATTATCAAATTAGTTGTAGTATAAGTACTCTGTTTTCGACGTCCATCGAACTTAAAATACTTGTCCAGTTACAGAAAAAATAAATTAAAATAATAATTTTTCCAATGACATCAGGACCACAAACCGTAATTTTTTTCCTTTTGAATAAATAAAAATCCTGGAAATAATAGGAGCGACCTGTATTTAACGCAGGTCAAAATAAAATGTTACAATTAGGCATAATTTTGACTAAATAATACATTGACAGCAGGATATATTCGATATAATGTACAAATTATTCAACAGGTATATAATTATGTTCATTAAAAACCAAGACCTCTAACTCTTTACCTGATACATTGACGGTTTGATTTAAAACATTTATCTTAAAGAGTTGTTTAAAACTGACCCTGCGGTGCTTGTACTCCTCTCCAGTTCAACAAAAGAACACAATGGACTTCTTTTGTATCATATAGAGACAGCCTAGGTGGTGTAATAGTTAGCGTGCTCGCCGCGCGGGCGGTCAAACCTAAGACATTAAAACTGGTATTTGCTGTCTCTGCTCATCACACAGCATTCAGAAATAAGAGCGAATATTGTTCGGTCCAGTGTCAAAGTTAAGTGGCATGTCTTCTTGTGGGCTGTTGCTTTTGTGAGTTAACACATGAAATTTAGATCAATGTGTCGGTCTAGTAAACAGTAGGTTTTATGAATCATCGCTCATTAATATGAACTTGTCCTGAAAACGCATGAAATATTTGCTGTTGGACATTAAAGAACATTCAATCAATCAATTAATCAATGTATCATGTAAAATATTGGTCTTTGAATGCGAAGACAAATTATTCAAAAGAGAAAGACAAAAGAAGATTTTGTTTTAACCAAAAAATTAGGGATTCGTAAAACATATCACTCACAAGGCAAATGATACTTACAGGATTTCGTTTCGGAACACGTTGTTCTAATTTTGTTTTGTGAATTCGAGAAATCCGGGAGGGGGGTGTTTGCTTCACCTTTTATCGTGTTCGTCTTTTCTTATATATAAGTTTGGGATCCCTCGTCCGGATATATATATTCTGGAGTTGTACCGTCTTGACTAAGCCTTTGGTTTTCTCTCGGTCTCATTTTTAGTTGAAATACAATATTTGACATTGTTAGTCGTTGATTTTGCATTTTTAATTCTTTTTTTCGTATTTTCACATCCCTTAACTGCTGACAGGCGCGGAAAATGTTCTTCACAGTTTTGTGCCCTTCATGTTATATCTTTTTTGAACGATAAAATGTGTGAAAAATGGAGTTCAATGAAAAAACTATTCAATGAAATCTAATTTATTTTTTACTTTTACGACTCGACTGTTGATTTTACTATTGCTCCATTTACAATAGCTAATAAAACAAAACTGCTTACTTTATTGAAACCTAATTCGAAGGCATTTTTTTTATTAAAACCGTAGATTCGTCAAATACGCATAAGTGCAATACCACTGTAAATAATTTATCTGCACATTCCGTTGTAAATCATTAATTCCACACGACTTAGCGATAATGAAAATAGAGAAAATCTTTTAGTTTGTTTGTATTGTAATGTCAATTAATACATTGCAGTCTTTAGTCTGTCAAATGTTTGTCTTGTGCGTACAGTTTGTGTTGTTCGTTCGTGCTTGTCACTTTCGCTTTCAGTCTCACAAATGAAAAGCAGCTTTGCTTCGAAAAGGGAGACCAGCTCTTATACAGTAAGACCAATGTACCCATATATGGGATCCTCTCAAGGAGCTGGAAGATAACATGTTACATTTGTACCCTACAGCCACAGGCAGAAACATATATTAAGATCTTGGAGGAGACCAGGCCAAGAGATGCAAACCTATTCCACAGCTATGGGTCAAATGGTTCCACTGCCTTGTGGATGTCTTGGGAACGTCAGACAGAAAACCGGGTAGGTGAAACTCTTAGCTACAACCAACAATGGAAAGGCAAACTCAAAGTAAAACTAGCTCCAACATGTGTAAAAGCAAAGAACAAATGTCAGCAAATATACAAACTCTTAAAGGGATATTAGTTATAATAAAAACTATGTGAAAGGCAGTAGTGAAACAAGAAATGAAGGTAACTATATGAAAAAAATGACTTCAACGTGGTAAATGGATTGGCCATGTTTCTAGACTAAATAAGGCAAAACCAGCTAATGTAGACTTATGGTGAACACCTGATAATAAACAAATCGAGGTCGACCCAGAGAAACTAAGAGGAGAATGGTAGATGGAGAGTTGGAAGGATTAGGAATAACCTGGAGGGAAGCGGAGAAGAAAGCAAGAGACAGAAGACTATGGAGACAGTTGACTTCGAAAACACAAAGAGGATTAAGTAAGTAAATAAGTATATTGATGTCTTTTTATTAGTTATGAGGTTTGTCTATAATATCATCCTTCAGACAGAGACACATGTCATCCACACAGTGGTAATGGTGGTCACGGTTATGACAGGTAGCGGTTGCTGTACAATCGGCTACTGTATCACAAGCTGAAATTAATGAAGATGAATCATAACTTAATCCTATTTGTTAATGCTTCCTGTTGGCAGTTGTTCAGAAGAAATACAGTTGATTTTAAAGAAGATTTCCCTGTAATGGCCGAAACATGTAATGTTTGAAAAATGTTTTGTCGTGTGGGAGGTATCGCAGTCTTGAATAAAAGTTTGAAGTTTTATTATAGAAAAATCATCTCGTTGGTTTTGATTTTTTTTAACATTTAAAGAAAATACAGCAAGTTTCAACTAAACATGTTTGGAACTCGAAAATCATCGGTTTATAACCACACAATACTGTTAATACTTAAACGAACATGCCTATAAATGCTACTTTACGATTTCAAGGCTTCAAATGTAACCTTGTCGGTCCAAGTTGGCTTGCCTATAAATGACCAATGCCCGTCTCTGATTAGGAGATTTGCTTTAAAATTAGATACGGGATATTTTATAAACAAAAACAAACAAAAGCTTAACGCAGAGGCTTCCATTGTACGACTTACAATTCTAATTGGATTATCTGTCCATTCAGTAGTTACTGGTTGGTTATTAACCAAAATGATTAAATTCATTTCTTGTTTACGAGATTAAATTCCGTTAATAAGGTAGAGGTCACTTGCTCTTATGCTAAAGAATATTACAGATAGCGACATTAATCTTAACAAGAAGACATGCGTAAGTGACCTGTTCATAATACAATATTAGCAATGTTGATTAAATAGGAAAAATGTTAGTATGATACATGCATATGTACCTTATAGGCGTAACCTCTCACTAAGCATTAGAACCAAATAATAGGACGCGTTCAAAATCAAAACATAGCAAAAGAAGCACTTAACTCCGAACAAATCGAAATGGGTAGCAAAAATCCGATGACTGGGACAACTATTAAGTGAATACTTTTAAAGGTCTTTCCGTATTTAAGTGCTTTAGAATTTTAACAAATGTAGCAAATTGCTGTTTTGTTTGATAAATTTCATTTCAGACAAATCTAAAAAAAACACTGGACTTGAAAATACACTCGGAGACAAGATCGACCAGAGGGACATCTACCCAGTGGTTTAAAAACACCAATGTTCAATAAATATGGGGAATTTCGGTATGCTATATATACATTTAAAGGAGAGACTTCTCATCAGTAAAATTAGAACCAAACCAAGGAAGTCCAAGTTCCAAACAAAGCAAAAGTGGCAATCAAATCCAAACAAATAGAAATGGGAAGCAAAGTCCGATGGCTTGGAGACCAACTTACACATTACTTTTATAGGTCTTCCCGTATTTTCAGTGCTTTAGAATGTTAACAAATGCAGCAAATTTCTGTAAAACATTGTTTGATCAATTTCATTTCAGACAAGTATGACAACTGGACTGGTGAATACCTTAGGGAACAAGATCCACCAGTAGAAGCATCGACCCAGTGGTTTCAAAGCACAAAATTACCAATGTTAAAACATGGAGAATTTTGATATGCTACCTGTACATTTCAAGATATAACATATCACTAGTAGTATTAGAACTTCTAAGTTATACATTGTATTCTTAAGGGGTATAAATATAGAAATTTTTCGACTTAAATAAACCATGGAGCTTTTGCTATCCAGGATTTTACTGTAAGCGTTGTTGCCAATTGTTGTCCCAAACTAATTTCACTTTGGTTACATATATTATCTAAAAAGTTCAGAGTTTTGGCGTGCCTCAACTGTTATAATACCACTTGATACGTATATTGCAGGATCAGGAGTGTTAGATGATAAAGACAATATTTGCTTCAGAGTTTCTTTTGAAAGCTATTTCGAAAGCTTATTCCTCCACAGTAATAAGTTCCATACCATAGGGAAGGACTGGCGATATAAATGTTTTCAAGAGGTAGGTGACGTTTCAGGATCTAATCCACTTTCTCCATGAAAGTAATTTCCCATGGGCGCATCAGCATTACGTCTCGCTTTCTTATATTTTCCTTCACATGTTGAGTGATATTTTTGTTGAAAGTTCCAGTTCGTATTATGCCTAGGTGGGTGTCATTTTCAACCACTGACATTTCTTCCCTACCAAGGTGGTATGGTTTACTATTAGTGACTTTTTAGGTCGTGTTTAGATATAATATAGATGCGATCCTTCTATTTTGTAATCTATAACCTTCCATTCTTGCAAAATCCTTTGCTTAGTTTATCTGAATTTTCATTTCACTGTCAGAGAGACTAATTAATGTTACATTTTCAGCGAAGGCACTTACGTTGCGCATAACATTGCCAAATTTTACAACTGTATTTGAACATAATGAATGATTTCGTAGCGGATTAATGTATAGTTTGTTTAGGTCTGAGATAAAAATACCACCCTGATGTACACCTAGTGTGACAGGAAACGGTTTAGAGATTTGTCCTATCCGTGTATATCATTTACTAGGTAACAGTGTATGTCCTTTTTGCCAGCATGTAATATCCTCTTCATGGTTTGACTATTCACTACAACGTCACATGCAAATTTTTGGTCAAGTAATTAAGGTAATATTCATAATAATTGTCTCTTGATTTTCTATATAACTCTATTGGCAATGCTGATTTAATCAGAGATACACCTTGGATGAATTTTCTGTACAAATTTTTACATTGAAGTTCATTCTTTGTTGAATTATATTCTATGGTTTTGTTTATTACTGGTAGAACAGTTCTTGTCACCTTAATTTTCGAAAATCGGAGTTTATAGTCCTGCTTTTAAAATGTCTGGTACACATCCATTATAGAATTTTGTATCAACCACTGCCAACAGGAACCCAATGTATGTTCCCGGCTTGTAAAATCTGCTCAATGGCTAGTAGTCCTGCTTTTAAAATGTCCGGTACACATCTATTTAATAATCACTTCCAACAGGAACCCATTTTATATGTTTTCGGAATGTATAATGTGCTCAAAGGTAATAAAAATACCAAATTACAAATGTTATATACATATGGTATATATAGGTAATTTCATTGTTGTCTGTGGATTTTCCTGTTTTTAAACATTTTATTGCGTCTTGTTATTCTTTATAAGTTGCAGGTGGAATATTGTTCTCTTTTTTTTTAATTTATTATTTTGACTTCATATTCAACATGGTAGTGGTAATGAGATTCTTCTTGAGCATTAGTGTCTTGTGAAAATAATAGTTTCTGGAAATGGTGGCGAAATCCTGTCAAGATGTTATCTTCTCCTTCATAATGACCATCTGCGTCTTTGTCTGTTCTATTCGCTTCGAAATTGTTTTCTTCTTTCTATCTTGTTGGTGTAAATGTTTTTATAAGGATATGTCGGTTTGCTTGCCATGACCCAAACCGCTATACTTCGTGATGTTCAATGCTCTCTATCTCAGGCATCTAGACATTCAGCTTCTCTCATTATTCTACAATTTTCAGTATCCTATTCGTTTTGCCTACACTTTGTTCATTTTCTGTGACAAGTCCATCAGGTTT
>JAULBM010053742.1:0-10466 GCA_032357055.1 Geukensia granosissima
TCAACCAATCAGAAACACGAATCATCCATGGCGACAATTTTTTTGTCTGATCCAGACAACATGAGGAAACTTCATAACGCACATTCCATAGATGCTCCAAATCAAATATTCATCCATATAGCGGTTCTAAAGAAGATTTTCAAATGTATCGCCCAATCAGAAACAAGAATCGTCCATGTTTTTTGTCTTATCAGGACAAAATTAGGAAACTATATAAAGGACCTTCCATAGATGCTCCATACCAAATAATAATCAATTTGGCAGCGCAGTTTCAGAGAAGAAGATTTTTAATATATCAGCCAATAAGAGACAAGAATCGTTCATGGCATCTATGTTTGTTGACGGATCCAAATGAAATGAGCAATCTTTATAAAGTACCTTCCTTAGATGATCCACACAATATATATTAATCCATTTGGCCAAGGGGTTTCAGAGGAGAAGATTTTTAATGTAACAGCCAATCAGAAACAAGAATTGCCCATGGCGGCCATGTTTTTTGTCCTATCGGGATGAAATGAGGAAACTTTATAAAGGACCTTCCATAGATGCTTCATACAAAATAATAATCAATTTGATCAGCAGGTTCAGAGAAGAAGATTTTTAATGTATCAGCCAATCAGAAACAAGAATCATCCATGGAGGCCATGTCTGTTGATGGAACCAAACAAAATGAGCGATCTTTATAAAGTACCTTCCATAGAAGCTCTATACCAAATATTAATCCATTTGGCCAAGCGGTTTCAGAGGAGAAGTTTTTTAATGTATCAGCCAATCAGAAACAAGAATTGTCCATGGCAGCCATGTTTGTTGACATTTCGGAACGAAATGAGGAAACTTTATAAAGGACCTTATATAGATGCTTCCTACTAAGTTTAGTTCTGTCTTGCCTGTGACCTAAAGTCGAGGAAATGAGACAAAGGTGTAGTACCACAGTGACAATGGTTGCGTAAACTTTGTTGTAAGCTTTATATCTCTGACAATGATTGACCCAGGCTAACCAATTTGGTAAGCAGGTAGTTCATGTTATAACTTGCCAACCAGTTATACTTCATTTGACCTTGAACTCATTTTCATGGTTCAATAACTTTGTAAAAAATTGAAAATCTGGGACAAGTTTTTACATTCATGTCCATTTCGCAAAAACTATTAAACCTAGACCAAACATATTTTGTCAGTAGTTAGATCTTGGTGAGTACTTGCTAGTCTTCTATATGCAATCTTACCTTGACCTCATTTTCATGGTTGAATGACTTTGCAAATTTTTTACACTTAAGTCCATTTTTCAACAACTATAATATATACCTAGACTCATTATATTTAGTATGCAGTTTGAACTTGGTGGTACTTATCAGTATTTTATATGTCATTTGACTTTGACCTCATTTTCAAGGATCAGTGACTTTGTCAATATTGTAACATGTTTCACATTCAAGTCTTTTTCTCAACTGTAGTAGCTAGGTCCACATTATCTGGTCTGTAGTTAGATTTTGTTAAGAACTTGCCAGTCTGCTGTAAGATATCTGAATTTGACCTTCTTTTCATGGTTGAGTGACTGCATTTTTTTACAAACCTTATCAAGTGTGATGTGAGTCAAGGGCTTCCTTTTTCATGCGATACAAAATCTGGTGTGAACACATGTAGTATAGGTGATATACTACAGTGGTCTGTACATGTAAGTAAGATTGGCTACCTAGACCATTCAGCCACCCAGGCTCCTTTTCAATTGTTTGGAAACAAAGATATATTTATAGTTTCAATAAGATAATGGTGAAATGGGACTACATGTATCTTCCTGATATTGTTGAGGTGTGAACAAGATTATAGCAATGTTATCTCAAAACATAGAAAATTCAAGGGTACTGTCATTGTCTCCTTCACATTTCTTTAGTACTTGATCTCATTCTTTGGGTTGAAAAGGTTTTGATTTTCTTATTGAATGATACTCAATGAACTTTACTCAATGAACTTAATAAATTTTGAATTTTGAAGTGTACACTTACTGATGTCAGTATTAAACCATTACACTTTTTGTTTTGTTCAAGTGTGATTAAAGAATCCCTCAGTTCCTGTAAAAACTCTAAGTTCAGACTGTTAACTGGTGGTTTCTTCATTTTCATCACTGCAATACCTAGACAAAATATATGTTAAATTGTTATGCAGTTGTAAAATTTTTACATTGCAATAAATGTATTAGGTATAAAAAACTGTACATGTATAACAGTACAACAAAATGTGTAATATAGTGTTCCTGTTACTCTAGCTTTAGTTTTCAGTGTAGTGTTGTGTGTTCTATGTTTGTCTTTCATTTAATTTTGTTGGCCATGGTCTTGTCTCTCTTCAGACTTAAGGATTTCTGTCTGCCCCTTTGGTATCTTCAAATTCTTATACCTATTTTAAAAGCAATAAAAGGCACATTACAGCACCCAAATGTGCATTGATTTAACATCCTCCCTTAAATGTAAACACTGTGCCAAGAAAACTAATGTTTGTAATCTTGATTTTCAATATGCACTGAAACTATCCTTGCACCCACTGTCAGAATTCATATTAAATATGCCTTGCACAAAAATTCACTAATTAATTTAAATAAATTTCAGTTCAACTGTTAGAAGGTTCGTGTAATTAAGATATATGCTTTGAACAAGAAATTGATCTCTTTGGTTCACTTTCCAAGACACCAATCTTTATAATTATTACTACCATGTAAATGCAACAATTCAAAATAAAAACAACCATATAAATATACCTAAAACAAGGGTTATATATTCATTTTGTCCCATGGGTTCCCAAATTTTCTAAAATATTAACCTTTTTATATGGTAATTTAACTGTTCTGTTTTTATTAGTAGACTGAGAGTGCCAAAGTTTAGTGGCTTGATTTTCTGTTGTTCTATAGAACTAGAAACTCAGAAGGCTGTATCGCTCACCTGACATTTGGCCAAGCAGTTTCAGAGGAAAAGATTTTTTATTGAATTAGCCGATCAGAAAAAAGAATCATCCATGGCTGCCATGTTTTTGTCCAATCTGGTGGAAATGAGGAAACTATGTAAAGGATTTTTCCACACAAAATATTTATTCATTTAGCCAAGAGGTTTCAGAGGAGATCTTGTAATGTATCAGCCAATAAGAAACAAGAATTGTCCATGGCTGCCATGTTTTTTTGTCCAATTGCTATGAAATGAGGAAAATTTGTAAAGAACCTTCCATAGATGCTCCACATCAAATATTAATCCATTTGGCAAAGCAGTTTCAGAGGAGATTTTTTTTATGTAACAGCCAGTCAGAAACAAGAATTGTCCATGGTGCCCATGTTTCTTAGGCGATCAGGAGGAAATGAGGTAACTTTGTTAAAGACCTTCCATAGGTGCTTCCTGTGAAGTTTGGTCCCATTAGGCCTAGCAGATTCAGAGAAGAAGCCAAAAATGTAAAAGTTTACAATCTGACAGACAGATGACGGACAGCAAGTGATGACAAAAGCTCATGTGGTGTTTGGCCAGGTAAGCTTAGAAGAAGATGTGATTGGCAATGTGATAGCTGTGTCAGCTATCCAAACCTATAAATTCCAAACATATGCCTTAATTTCATGACTTTTTACTTAGAATTCCTCTCTTTATTCTACAAGACTGGCTTACAACTGCCATGACTATTTGAAGAATGTTACAAACCTCAGGGAGAAAAGAAGTAACTTATACCTGTTTGTTCATCGACAGCAATGTCCAAGTTTGTTGACATACATCTGTGACCATACTTTAACCATTGTTTGTTTGATAAAACTCTTCTTAGTAATGCTGAAATGTAAAATAACTGACATAATATTTTCACTTTCAAAACCTGTCATTTCTTTTCACTGTTTTCCAAACATATTTCATAATTAGGAGATAACTTTATTTTAAGCTTTGAGGATGTAAATAGTGGATTTTACTGTCACAAATTGAGTTTACCTGGCAAGACAAAGCGGAGCGAGGTAAACAGATTTAATTTGTGACAGTAAAATCAAAATTTATCTCCATTCTAATGCAATTGTAATCTAAAACTTTTGATTTATATTAAAAAAAGGTGAAAAAAGAGATTCTGTGAAACGTTGTGGACAATTTCCATTGATGAATGTCATAGGAACAACAAGAGGTAACATGAACGCTTCCATTTAGAAATGAGAACTACACACTTTATAAGCTCCATCTGCGCTTCAAATTTGATAAAAAAATATTTTGTGTATTTTATTGCATTTGACAATCAATAAATCTATTGTTCCAAAATGGCAACCATGTAGTGGCTTTTTTATGAGTTCATCTTAGTTATGACAAATAAAATGTGAATTTTACATAGAATGCAAGCCAATCAAATAAGGTGTTACAAAAATATTATATTAAAATAATCCTTTATGCATGCAATTTGAAAAAAAAATTATACCACTGGGGATCAATATCTGATGATTTGAAATTATCCCAGCTATCTGACTGGCTTATGTTTTTGTCATTCAAGTGTTTTCATACTTTCTACACAAACAAAATCACAGAAGCTTTCAAAGAGGACATACACTTAAAGGCATGAGATTTAATCCCAATTAATTTCAAAAGATTTTAAAATTTAATTTATATATAAGCACCTCTGCAAATTATAACTATTAAGGCAAATATTCTTGGACTTTATATTTGTTTTGATTTTGGAATCTCAGTTATCCATCTTAAAATTTTATATTTCACATCACTCAAGAAATAACCTCATATGTGACTTTGTAAGAGAACATATGCTACCTATTTCTTTTGTTAGTGCTGTTATAGAATGGAACTTTTATGCTTTGAACTGTTGCTATTGTGAGCTAGTATGTTCAAAATCTGCTTGTCTAGTACAAAGCAGGGTTCATTCATCATCACTCATTAATATGCTCTTATCTGAATATGCATGAAAAATTTTCCACAGGACGTTTAGCAACATTCAATCAATCAATCAATCAATCAGGAAGAGAGTTTACATGTAATTTATATTGAATGACTGCCAGACAGGCAAAATAACAAAACAGAGGCTCCAGAAAGCCTGTAATCACTCACTCACTTTATACAGCTTCCAGGACAAATTTGACATTAAAACAATGTATTTAACTTTGGCCCTCAGTGAGCATGCCATTTTAGACATTAAGATTTCTTAATGAAAATCGAGAAGAGTCCCAAAAAATAGGTTTTGGATAGTCCACAATATTTGTTTTTCAGTAGGAGCATCAGATATTATTCTGAAAGGAAGCCACCTAGTAGCTATTCCACCAAAGTTTGGTTCAATGTAGCAGGTAGTTCCAGATGAGATTTTTAAAGGAATTTCCCAAATGGTCCTATTAACATAGTATGTTAAACTTAGTTGGGCTATAGCAGCCATCTTGGTTAACAGGTGGTATCATTCAACAACATTCTGAAAAGGACCTAACTACTTCTTGTCCTTCCCTGTTACCATTCCACCAAAGTTTGGTTCAAATTGAGTAAGTAGTTTCAGACAAGAAGATAGTTTCTTTGTTAAGACAAGTTAGGCTGTAGCGACCATCTTGGCTGCTGGGTTGGGGTCATCCATTAAAATTTTGAAAGGGAACCACCCTGTGATCATTCCACCTAATATTGGTTGGTTCCTTATAAGGAAGTAGTACCAGAAGAGAAGATCTTTTAATGAATTTCTATTAGAGTTCTTTGTTTAACTAAGTTTGGCTGAGGTCACCATCTTGGAATGTGGATGGGGTCATAGGATAGAATTCTGAAAGGGACGACCCTATTTACCATTCCATGTTTGGTGGCAATTGAGGAGTAGTTCCAGAAGAGAAGATTTTTTAATGAATTTTCCAGAGGGTCCTATGTTAAACTAAGTTTGACTGAGGGGATCTTGGTTGGCTGATGGGGTCATCAGATAAAATTCTAAAATGTCACATAAGAAGAATTCCACTTATGTTTGTCATAAATTGGCTATACAGTTTTGGAGCAGATTTTTTTTAAATGATCCCCTTTTTGCTATTTTTAGTAATAGCAACCATGATGGAACTCACACAAAATTTTGAAAGGGGACCATCTTTGAACGATTTCACAAGGTTTGTTTAAGGTTGGCCTAGTGGTTTCAGAGGATAAGATTTGACATGTGAATTGTGGATGGATTAACGGATAATGGATTGAAGCCAAGTGATAACAAAAGCTCACATGGCCTTTTAGGCCAGGTAAGCTAAAAAATCCATAAATAAAACTCTAAAATGAAAATATAATCAAACACTATAAGCATGAAAGTGTAGGTATGACTGCAAAACTTATGATATAATCGAAATTTCACATTGGGTCAATTTATAATTTCGGGCTGTAATTTGAACAGATCTATAAAGTTTGTCTTTGTATAATATGCATTTTCAACTTCAATTTCAACTTTGTAAATTTTCTGAGTGTCTCAGCTCCTCTATTTTCAAGAAAATTAACCATATATATTTGGCAAAGAAATGTTTTAAATTGGAAGAACAACAATAACCCATAGAACATGTGGATTTCAAAATGCTGCAATTGCAATATTGGTTAATTTTATCAAAAGCCCATAATTTTTGTGAAAACATACCAAGCCATTGTATATGACTGGAGTAAGAGCAATTTCAATTACACAAAATAATTTTAATTCAACATCTTCTATTAAATATAAGAAAAATTTTGCTGAGTTCAAAATGGGATTGGACAGTCTCTTGTACTTTGCAGGGATAAGAGAATAGAGGTCTTTCTGACAGCACTTTTATTTACTCTTATCTTATATCAGCTCAGTAATATCCAGCTGAGCAAGACGATTTTAAGAGAATTTCCAAAGGGTCCTTTACTAAAGTAAGATCAACTAAGGCCACTATCTTTACCACCCCTTCATCTGTTTAAAGTAAAAGCCTTAAAACATTATTGTGGTAGAAGACCACCAAAGGCTTATTCAGCCAAAGTTTGGTTACAATTGCCTCAATCAGTAGTTTCTGACAAAAACATTCAGCTCCTCCCCCACCCCAACTTCAATCAGCCAATCAATGCCAATTGTTTAAACTGAGATTATTTAACTGAGGTTCATCATAACCTTTGGCTTTGCTGAAATGAACACCTAAACCAGGTGATTTTTTATATCAGGTACAGTCTGAATGTACTAAATTTCTAGTGATGGCTGGACCTAGATTTACTATTTCACTATTCCTTTTTCATATAAATTTCATTTAAGATTATGTGGTATTAGCTGTCTATTTGTTTGCATTTTTGAGAGGAGCAGAAATAAGCCAAAGCCCATGGTTTTTTTGTATCATATTAGCTTTTAGATTGTCCACATTTCACACTGAGGTCATCTTTCACATGTTATAACAGGACACAAACTTGCAGAGTAAACAAGGGAAAAGTCCCTTATTCTTTTTATTTTAAATTGTTTGCATGCATTCAAAGAAAAATGGAACACAAATATTAGGTAGAGAATTTTTAATAAAAAATCATTATTAATTATTTTAAAAAAAACATCTAGATTCTAGATCCTGCAATTAATTACAATTACAGATTGAAAAGTTATTGCTGTACTCAATATTAAATTTAGTGGTCATTTTGAACAATTAGGATTACTACCATATATGGAAAGAGGTCATGAAAGGTTAAATAGCCCTAAAACTCTTCATATTTGTCTGGAGAAAATCTGAGCATGGAAATTAAAGATAGGGGATATCTGAATAATATATTCAGATATCCAAAAGTCTCATCAACTTTTTATGCTCAGATTATTACCAGCAGCCCAATGAAATTTTCTTCAATTAAACAATATTCTTTTTTGAAAATATATTTCCGGAAGTCCGAGTTTGGTTAAAAATTAAGATTTTGTAAGAGTCGTTCCCCTTTGTGGGTAGTTCATCACATCTTTGTAAGAATGAGCAAGGAGAAAAAACAACTTTCTCCTGTACTTTATCCTAAAGCATTTGCTTTTGACGACTGCCAAAAGTATTTAAGTTATTTACGCTCCACATTTTATTGTATAACTAAAAATGAAAGCTTTAACTTTTTGTCGACGACAGACTCTAATGCACATTTTAGCGGTTATTTCTATAGAAACTGCCCGGAAGCAGGGAACCAAAATGGACAATTTTAATTTTTAGAAGGAACCAAGGCCTTCCGGAAATGGATTTTTGAAAAGGGCTATAGAATTCACATTTTTGTAAATTTTGTTAACTTCTTTTGAACAATTGTATAATAAACATAACTAAGGCATAGACCAATTGACTTTCTTGGGGCCTTGAATTTTTTAGAAAAATATTTCAGATCCTCATTTTCTAAAAAAAAATAATTGGTCAACACCTGGAGTGAAAAAATATTCTGACACTCTGTCCAGCCATTGAGAAAAAAAACCATGCAAATTTCTTACATTAACTATGCACATAGGGGCATGAAGTTAGCGGAATATATGGGTACCCTGAAAAATTTTTCCCGGGTGCGCATATATATTGATACCCCTAACTTCAAGCTCCTGTGGCTATGCTCCCAAGTCTGAATTTGAGACTAAGACCACAAGTTTAAGAATAATGCTTTGTTCTTTTAAAGAAGGATTCTATTTACTTTGTATGAACCTTATGTAATATTCAGCATATCATCTTATTTTAGCATACAACTGCACGTGTATCTGTACAAATATATTTATAAATTTTTCTTTTGAACCTTACCCATTTTTTCTGTTGCAACTGGTTTGCTGTCGATCAAGAAGGACCAGTAAACAAATCTATTTCGGATGGGAATCATTATCCGAGTTTTTCAATGAATCAATTTTTTTTAAGTCTGTAAAAAGTAACAGAATAGAAAATGGTAACATGACCTTTTGACAAAACTTGTTAAGGCGAAATTAAAAAAAATATATATAATGCCTATGTTAAAAGTGAACATGAGTAGGGCTACCTTTTCATACATTCGCCCATATTTGTAAAATCATAAACATATTAATTGATTTGGCATTTTTATGATTGATTGAAAATAGGTGCGGACATCATCGATTTTGGAGGTTTGAACGTTTTGAGCAGAAAATTTTATGGGAAATTATAGAAAAATTAGACTGATAATCTCATCGTTTCTAAGTAATATATCATCAAATTTAATTGTATAGACACGAATTTTGCCAAAAGGTAATTGAAATCCAAAATATCTTTGGATGAAGATGGAGGGCACGAATTAATCTGGAAAATTTTCGATAATGACTCATATAAAAATGCACATCACAAAATATATTAAAATATACTAAAACATGAATAAACTACACTGTTTAAAGATTTCCATCTAACCCAACAAATTAGCCACTAAAATACATTTAAGTAACCTAACCATTTTTTCAAAACAATACATGTAAGTGAGTTGTTATGTAATCAGTCTTGTAACCATTGTTCTGTAACCAATTTGTTGGTTACAAAACTCAACATATTTATTTTGTTGGACTTAATTCTTGCCATATATGCAACAAATTGGAAAGTCCCCAAATTATTAAGATGAAAACACAGACGTTTTATTTATCCATAAGGGTCATTTCAAAAAGGTGGGGTTTCCTGGGGTAATGATGAGGTGAAGATAATCAACTTTTAGACTTTGATTTGAGAAGTAGGTAGGATGTTGTTGTACAATGTGAAAAAACATTCTTTATGTTCACAAACCCCACTGTATATGTTCGAAAATGAAACTTTCCGTTGTTGAACACGAGTGTTGCAGCTCGAGGTTAATATAAGTCCCAGTGAGGTCTTCAATACGGAGTAAAAACTCGCACCTCATGGCCCCTACATCTGTGCATTGAAGCACACAAATGCGGGGTAAGGTCAACAAATTACAGATGTACACGGGAAAAGGAATCTAACGCAAAAGTTCATCAATATACACACTTGTTTTAAAATATGAATCCACTGTTCATTCTGCATGAAAACTATAAGTTTGAAATTCTTTTTCTTTTTTATGATTTTTGATACTGGCATTGTACCAGAACAATGGCTACTGAATAATATGATACCTATTTATAAAAATAAAGGGGAAAAATACGATTCGAGAAACTTTAGGCCTATTACCATTACAAGTTGTTACATCTGTGTTAAACATCAGATT
Source organism: Geukensia granosissima (assembly GCA_032357055.1). Lineage (NCBI taxonomy): Eukaryota > Metazoa > Mollusca > Bivalvia > Mytilida > Mytilidae > Geukensia > Geukensia granosissima. The sequence continues at coordinate 10,077 of JAULBM010053742.1, forward strand.
AAATGAGTTCTCAAATGATTAAAAATCAAGGGGTTTTAGACAAGGATAGTCAACCACGGATAATTTATACGTTTTGCATATGTTAATAGATATGAAGTTCAAGAAAAAGATGAAGATTTTTGTTTATTTGTAGATTTTGAAAAAGCATTTGATAAAGTGTTGAGAAACGGGTGCCGAAATAAACCATTATTGAATAAAATAAATGGTAAAATGTATAACATTATCTACAATATGTATTCTGGAATAATTACAGTATGTTAGTATTTCATTTAAATACTGTTTTATTATTGGTCGAGACATATAACACGTGATAGGGTTACCTGTTTTCATATCGCATGAAACACAGTGACTATTTTCACGCACGTGGCATCCACGTGTTCGTAAAATTAT
>JAULBM010053753.1:0-10466 GCA_032357055.1 Geukensia granosissima
TGCAGGTGCGGCTGGAATGTTGCTAGACATGAACGGAAAGTTTACAATCGAAAAATCAAAGTCATCTCTCTTGTCGTAAAGTTTTGTTCTTAAAATGCCCTTACTGTCAATGTCTAGGTGTAAGTCTAGGTAAGACGCAGACCTTTCTGTTTTTGTAGTATCTTTGATTTCAAGTTCAATGTGATAAGGTTTAGATCCTGCAAAATATGTTAAACCTCACCGCATGTTATAGGTACATATACATATAGCATACCTAAATTTTCCATACTTATTTCACATTTGTAATTTTGTATTTGAAACCACTGGGTCGATACCGCTGCTGGTGGAACATTGGTTCCCGAGGGTATTCACCAGTCCAGCTGTCAGACTTGTCTGACACAAAATTTATCAAACAATGTTTTTGCTGCATTTGTTTAAATTCTAAAAAACTGAAAATAATGAAAAGCCTTCAAAATAATGCACATAGTAGTTGTCCCTGCGTCTTATTTGGCTTCCCATTTCGATTTGTCTGGATTTGAGTGCTTCTTTTGCTATATTTGAATTTTTGACTTCCTATGTTTCGGTTCCAATGCTACTGATGAGAGGTTACTCCTTGAAATGTATGTAAAGCATACCTTAATTTTCCTTATTTATTCAACATTGGTAATTTTGTATTATGAACCTATACCAAAGTCAGGATTCATACTCATTAAATTGTTTTTGTGAGGTTTTCATTTTTTTTTTGAAAGGACTCTGATCAAAGTGCTCTTTAGAGGACTAAGTGTTTTTCTTATGTTACATGTCAATGTTAGAGTATTTTCAGGTACATGTACCCTGTTCATTTTACTCAAACGAAATGGCGTTTTTATATATATACTACTGTTTAAGACACGCCGAGTTAAGGGGGATTTGACCCAGCAAAACACGTTCTAAAGTAACATGGCACAGCCCAAGGTCAGGAGGCAATGTAATTGATGGTCTTTGTCTTTCTTATTAATTTTTTTATTTATATTTAAAACATTGAAACTGAGACAAGATTTACTTAATTAACGTATACACGCTTATTTGTTTTAGAGTGAAATCCACCCATGTTTAAGGCCTTTTGAGAACTTCCAGATCCAATGACTTCCTTGTTTCTTACGGAAATGGATTATGATCGCAATCATGATTTGGTTGACCGATACGAAATATCGGTTTAACATATCATAATGGATATCTTCCAACTGTCGTGACAACAAATCCGTTCCTATACCAGTAGTTTTGACCAAATCTGATGCGACTATACACCGGCTCAGCCTCCTGAGTAATACGAAGAATGCAACTAGTGGAGCGGAAAATGCTAACCCGTTCGGAGCACCTGAACTCATCCTTTTATGTAGGGTTCGTTTTACTCTTTTAATTTAAGTGAAGTTTTTTGCGTACTATGTTTGTCTTTCGGATCTTTTTTGTTGGTCACGATCTTGATCTTGTCTATCTTCTAATTTAACAGTTTCTGTCTGTCTCTTTAGTATCTTCGAATTCTTTTTATAATTCCCTTGACCTTAATCCAATATCTATCCCTTTTAATATTGACAATGTTTGATTTGGTAATACAATTGATTGATTTTTGGTTGCTTAACGTCAAGGACGAAAAATTCAAAAATTAGCAAAATTACTCAGTTTAGGTAGGATGGGATGCAGTAGGTCAACGGCGTTTGACTGGAGGAATGGTAAGTGACGACAATTTTAGCCGTTGTTAGCAGATTCGTGTTTTTCATTTTTGAAAGCTGCTAGCATTAATCTTAAAAATCTCATTGCTACAGAAAACAAACACTAATTTTGCGTTCATATAATATTGCTTTATCGTCATTGAATTTTTGAAGCTAGAACTATTTTCAGACGTTCTTTAAAGGCTTGACGATTTCCAGAAAATCAAACTGAGTTTGCTTTCTGTAAACTAGGAGCATAGACATGTTGGACACCAGTCGTTTATCTGTATTTGATTCAAAGTATTTTTAATTTTATCATGTTATAGGTATACTCTGAAGTAATCTTAGATCATTTAATATGTAGACTTGTAGCTTAATCGGGATGATAAGGAGTACAATCCGGGCAATAAGGAGAAGAATCAGGGCGATGAAGAGTTGAATCGTGGCGATAAGAAGAAGAATCAGGGCGATAAGGAGAAGAATTATGGAGATATGGATTAGAATCGGGGTGATAAAAAATAGAATCGGAGTGATAAGTAGTAGAATCAGGGCGATAAGGAGAAGGATCAGGGAGAATAAGAGTTGGACTTCAAAGCAGCTTCCTGTAGAGGTGCAGTGCAGTCCCCTTTCATACATGAAGTGCATAAAGATATTGGCGTGAACATCGTTACTTCAAATGACATATTTTTGTATGCACAAAATATTAATATTTTCGTCATTTTCTGGTTATTTTTTATAAATAGTTCCGAAGTCACACATATTTCTATACAGTGTAATTAGGTCAGGTAACAACAGAAAGCACGTAACTATTGCAAGGATGATAACACCACACACTCCCATGTAGAAGGCTGAAGGTCTGTTGTCTGTAGCACATGTTAAAGATCGTATGTGTTTAGAAGTTGCCTTTGTGTCTATTTTTAGTCTTTTTGCTATTTCAGCTCCAGTTTCCGGAGTAAAATTAGAAGAGGCTGTTGACTGGCATGCTTTGGACTCTATAGTAAAAAGATAATTTTATGTAGTATCTTTTTTTTCTTTTAATTAATGATTACGTACAGTTAAAGATTACATGAGGCTTCCCAAAATAACACATTAACTACACAATTCGAATCGAATTCGAAACGAGCTAATGTCTATCGAAGAAAATCTCAACATTCTTAGAGGAAAAATCATTTATAGTTATCTTATTGTAATGACACATGCTCCGAGTGTTACCAGTATCGCTGTTTAAGCTGGTTTAAGTCTCTAATCAGCATATATAACAAGCGGACCAACAATGAAGAAATCATTTGGAGGAAAATAATTAAAAAGGGAAGAAATTGCTTCAGAGAACGAAGATTTTCAACTCCTCTCTCCAACACGAAAATAGTTTGGATAAAAATGTATTTATTTATGTCAAATTATTCTAGGACAACATTTGAAAAACATTTTTCTCAAAATGTATCAAATTATAAACATGGCGATAAAAATAAAATAATACAGGAAAAGTGGCTATACTCCGCTACTCGTTACTTACCTGTTATGCAAGCTGGGATTATACTGCTCCACTTGCGCTCTACTCCACAGGTTCCAATACATACTGTAAAAAGCAATAATGAAAATTAATTTAATTGAAATTTTGATAATCAATCAAATGCATATGGGGGCCTGGGTGGCTGGATGGTCTAGGTAGCTTGTGCAGATAAATGTATACTATCACCAATATGGCGTGAGATCACGCCTGGGTTTGTGCCATACAAAACGGGTTGCGTTTAACTCTGGTTTGTAAGTTACCTGCACAAGGTCGGTGGACCTCTCCGGGTACTCCGGATTCCTCCACCAGTAAAACTGACCACCACGATATGACTGAAATATTGTTGAAAACAAACAAAAATCAAATGCATATGCAAACTAGTTAGAATATCTTTGAACATAAATTAACATGTATCATTCAAATAGACATCAGGATAATGGATCTACTGCCACATTACTTCTATAAACAACTCAATGTAGTGCTTACTTTGGAATTTTAGTAACTGATATTTCCTTACATCGTTGTTTAAAGTTCAGAGGTGCAGACATTGGAAAAGTTTTGAAAAAGTTTATAAAAATCAAAGTAACGGACTACTGATTAGAATATTCAAATAATCAGGCATTTAAAAAATTAAAATGTATCCAGTTTCTTGGTGGACCAATATATATACAAGTTGGTATATAGAACGGAAATAATGTCTTCACCCCTTTTTCTGTTGTTAGGGCAATGTGGGTGAGCAAAACATTAACATGGCCCACCAAAAATGCCCTAGAAAAAAGCAAAATCCATATCTTTAGAATCATACAAGTAAAACATAGGATACATAGTAAAGTAAGCCAGAGACCCCTGAACAGATATAAGATATTTTAAACATAAGTTTGGAACTAAGGAAGAACAACGCGGCCTCCAGATCCTGTGAATAGCTAAAATTACACGTGTAGAGTTATACATTACAGGCCTTAAGAGCAGCGTATGTAAAGCGAATGACGACGTGGTACTTAAAATTTTTGTGGTGCGTTTTGGATTTCATATTTTCTAAATTTTTCGAAAGACGAAAACAGATGACGATAGGGGAAGATATCGTTCAACTACACCGCGAAGCCATTGGACCTCGCTTATTCATTTAGAAATTTTCATTTGATACGCAGCAAGATCTTTTCAACTTATTATTTATTAGACCCGTTCCTTATATGCAGTTTTTCTAATGAGAAGTTAAATTCTAAAGAGCCTTTTTAAGAGAAATAAACTTGCAAAGGTTCAAAAGTACAAAATATGAAAGCTTTCCTGTAAACTGACCAGCGCTATAAATGATCTCACACTTCAGGTTACATAATATTGCTCCTATCTTTTTACTGGTCGTTTGTAATAATTTGCTGAATCATTAATACAAAGTATTGAATATATGGGAGAAAAACTTCTTAGCTTCTAATCTTCTTATGTTATTTTTTTTTTTTTTGTTAATTAATTCTCCTCTTGTCATTTTATTATCTTAAATTTTCCTATCATCAAACTCTAATAATGACTTTTTTTTAAAATTGAATATTTGTTTTTTGTTTTCGAATATTATAATTTAAACAAATATACAAATGTATGAGTTCACAATTCACTTTATAGTTTTTTAGTACTGAATGTCGTGGAACAGAAAATTCAGATTTACTTTCTGAATTAACTTTTAACTTGTGTTTTCTTCCATATTGTTAACACAAAAAATATATCGGAAATACTATGTGCAAACATATACAATTATAGTCTTTTGTAGAGGTCCATAAGAGTTTTTGAATTTAATGGACCGACCGCCGTAGGCTGAGGTCAATATTGGTTTCTTAGCGCATAAAAACTCATGTTGACGGATGGAAAAGAACATAATTGTTTCATTACAAAAGAAGTGAATGTGATACATTTTATGAATTTATTCAAATTATTATGATGTCATACATAAAGAAATGGAAAATGAAAATGAATATGAGGTTTAATCAAACAATATCAGAAGTCCAGTGTAGAATACCCGTGTGAGAGACCAAAATGCATAATCCAAAGAGACAAGACAAATTTTAAACAAACTAAAAGATAAAACAAAAAAAAGGCTTGAAATCCACAAACTTGAAATTACAATGCTCCATGCGAAGCTTTTCATCCAATGACAATTCTGAAATAAAATCATTATGTAATAAAACTAGAAATGGCTTCAGTAATATATTATAAAAAAAATTTAAATAGTCTTTCTGAGATAGTTTAAAAAGATTATCTTCACTACTGACAAAATATTATTACCCAACGAGGCCAATCCGGTATTTTCTCAGATATTTTGGATGGAGTGGAAATCTGACGATGAGTACGGTCTAACTGCTTATCCATACAATTTTTCGATAATATGGGCTTTACTGTAATATTGATGTCTTTTAAACGTATAAAAGCTAATTACCCAAGAACTTGTTTTTCAAATTTGCGGCTAACTCCGCATTAACTCAGATTGAATTTCCAATGTTTTTCCTTCCCTGACTAATTTGGCTTCCCATTTCGATTTGTTTGAATTTGAGATTTCTTTCGCTATATTTGAATCTTTGACTTCCTTTGTTTCGGTTCTAATGCTACTGATGAGAGGTTACTCCTTGATATGCACTTATTGCATAAATTTTCCATATTTCCTTAACATTGGTAATTTTATATTTTTACTAATATAAATGATCGACAGCGATACCTCACGACAAGTAGGCACGTTAGTTTTTGCCCAAAATTTTTTTGTTATAAATGAAAAGTGGCTAATATCTTTCATTCGGTATTGATTTTTATATACATATGTCTATAAAAATGATATAAAATACAGTGTTTTTTAACTTTAATTGGTTATACAACGGTCACCTGGCACATAGAATTTGCTTGAAGTGTTAAAATACTAAGAAATTTATATATTTGTTTCAAAATTTGATAGCATTTCGCTAATTTTGCTAAAGGTCGCACAAACACATAAGAACCAAACTCTGCCCAGGTACAATTATCGTCGTGATGTTTGTGTGCGCTCTTTTCTGATTTGAACTAAATGCATCCAAGAATTCGCTATTTTTGCAGAAAATGTTACAACCCATTTAAAATGTTTAAATATGTCCTACAGTTTTGTTGAAATGGTGACAATTATATAAGTAAAGTTAAGAATTATTAAAAACTATTATTAAACAGCATTTTTTCAAAATCTTATTGTTGTGGCATAAAATCTAAAATTTGGGTCAAACATCTGAAAATGAAAAGATATGGTTAGACTGCAATCTAACCCAGAGAAAAACAGAGTTATTTACACATCTAGAGGTCTCCTCAAGGCTTTCAACAAAAATTGGATTCCACTCTTTGTGAAAAGCTCTAAATCGCCCCAAATATAAAATCGTGCATGCGTAAAATAATACTACTCTTACATGAATATAATAAAAAAAAGTACATGTAAGACAACAATAAACAAAAAGAGTAACCTATAACTACTTTTTTAAGTTTTAATATAGGAACATCATATGCAGCAAAAACACTAGCTTACATTGTTCACAATAGGTGCAGGAAACTAGAGAAAAGAAAATCTGGTATTGCAGCTAACTTTTTCATAGTTTTATGGGTTTCTTGATCAAAATTTTAATGTGTATGTTAGAAATGTTTAAAAGAAAAATATTGAATATATGCCAGAAAGACTCAGTCCACATCTTTTCTAGATTGTTCACTGCATAGTTTTTCGTTAAGCTGATACCTTTTGTTCACTGGATTTCTGTGGGGCACGAAAGGAGTTCGAAAGAAATAGTGCCTTGCATTACTTTCCTCTATCAGAATGTTGACAAAATAAAAAAAAACGGATGAAATGCCTAAATTTTACTGTGAATTTTTGTATTTTATTTTCTGTTAGCTATTATATTCATGTATATCGGTTTACAAATCTCATCCATTGGTATTCTTTATTACATTTTACATTACCAATTTATTTCAATAATTAATCATTTCTAATACCTGCTGGTGGCAGATAATACACTTTTATTATGACACTGGCAGTTGCAGATGATTGATTCGACTGTCCACCTCCCCATCTTTCCCCGATGTAAACAGTTACAGAATTGTTTGGACGCCATAGTAGAACTTCCTTTTCAGTATATGCATAAATTATCCCTCCATATCTTTGTAAACTATATGCCTGTGTCGTTCCTGCACCAGAAAATACCATCCCACCATTAGGGGCATCCACGTCAGGAATCTTGAACTGTAAAAATAATGTCAGATGCCTTTTTAAATTATAAACATAATGCATAGGTTTATGTTGTGACTGTAGATCTTTGTCGTCGTCATTCAATTGCTGTTTGAGTTTGATCTTTAGTCATTCAAACTGTTAATCATTTCTTTCGTTACGAATCTTGCTTCCTTGTATGAATTTTATATGATTTTGTTGAACTTGAAGTGTATCGGCTTGTAATTCTTATTTATGTTACATAACGGAAAGGGGTATTTGATCCTTTGTTAAAAAAATTGTATTTCAAAACGTTGCTTTTCTCCTGAAAGATAAACACAATTTTGATTATCTGATGTGGCTACAATTTTTTTTATCCATTTCAAAGGAAAAGTCGGATTTTTACGAAATGTCCCATTCCCCTTGACATAAATCAAATACTGGTTAAAATATATTCATATGTAAGCGGACCACTCCAGTAAAAAATCTATTTGTTGGGGCATGCCATCCAAGTAATATCGAGAGAAAAAAACGAACCAAATTTGTCAAAATACTTATGTTTGGCATTTTTGAAGCAAAAAAGTTATAGAATTATTGATGGTGTCTAAGAATATGTGTTTGTCATAATTTATTAGGAATATTAAAATATTAAAATGCAAAATCGCATTAGTCAATTTTATTTTTAATGGAATTCATTGTTTATCCTGAAAAAAGATTTAAATGCGAGGCCCATTATTACTGTGTTTTTGGAGTAAAAATATGTCTTGACACTTACAGGATAAGTGAAATTTAATATTCCTGATGGCAAACAGTTATCTTAGTGCTAGACACTCAGAACGTTTATAAGTCAGTGTTTAGTTTAGGCATTCCTCTCATCAGTAGCATTTGAATCAAAATTTAGGAAGTCCAAGATCCAAACATAGCAAAAAAGCACTGAAATCCAAACAAATCGAAATGGGAAGCCAAATCCGACGGCAGGGACAACTACTAAGTGCATTACTTTTCGAGGCCTTTCCGTATTTTAGTGTTTTAGAATTTTAACAAATACAGCAAATTTCTGTAAAATATCGTTTAATAAATTTATGTCAGACAAGTCTGACAACTGGGCTGGTGAATACCCTCCGGGACACCCGGTCCACCAGCAGAGGCATCGACCCATTTGTTTCAAAATACAAAATTACCAATGTTGAATTAATATGGAGAATTTTCGTATGCTATATGTATATTTCAGGTAGTAACCTCTCATGAGTAGCATTAGAAAAAAACGTAGGAAGTCTACGATTCAAACAAAGCAACAAGAGGACTCAAACCCAAACAAATCGAAATGGGATACCAAAACCGATGGCAGGAACAACTACTTAGTGCAGAACTTTTCGATCTTTTGATTAATTTCTTTGTCAAACAAGTCTGATAACTGGGCTGGTGAATACCCTCGGGGACTCACGGTCCATTCATAATTACCTGGACTGCTATCAGGTAGTTAGTCAAATCATACGAACAGGGAAAAGTAACCACGGAATCATGAACCAGACCGTCTCCAACTGTAAATGTTCGCTGAAATACTTGTTGTGTCTGGTCAATAGCCCAGGCTAGTATACTGACTTGACCGCCATCCTGTCTTCCTAAGGAATACCCGTCTGCAGCACCAAACACACCACCAGATGTACCACCTGTAGGAAAACAGGTTAAGCGTGTTAGTTGGTTTCTGGTGAAGGGAACCATTTGTTAAATTACAACTTAATACACTGTGACCATTAAATCAACACTCAAAGTTTAATCAAGACCCTGAGGTTAATCAATTTAATAAAGACCAATAAAATAGGCTGCTGTTGAAAATAAACAAAATTGAAATTTAATATATTTAATAACATACAGCTTTTGATGTTGCTAGCGGCAAGTTTCATCTAAACCTTTTCGCACTACAAAAATTTACTCTTCTCAACTTTAACGAGGTTCAATACACATACAATAGCAAAACCACTATAAGCCAATTTACTCTCATTCTCCGAAATTTAAAAAAGTTAATGAGTAATTCAAAGTATTTTCATACAATATCATTGTAAACTAGCATGTTTTGATAAAACTTTTAGTAGTATTCTTGCACATAACGGATTCAACAGCACGATAAAACGGGATTACGACACCACGAATCTCTTCATTTGATCTTAACGTATCGAAAAGGTCAATGGACAATCAAATATAAATGAAAATTTTAAAGCGATTTCACACGTTTTCGCAAAAAAAGTCTAAACCGAACAGACGATTCTACATTGTTGAACAAATCAACTAGGATATGTCCAACTCAACCGTTTTTTCGTAGCGTACACCTAATATAGTATTGCTGAGGAACGTAATCACGTCTCAACAGAAAATAAAAGTAGTTTTCACTAAACTGAGTCGCTCACTTCTCACTTAATCAAGAATAATCATTTGAAGCAATCATCACTATTTTTATTTAATACGATACAAAAAAGTTTCAAGTACTTTAAAGAATTTTGGATTTTTTTACATATAATTAGCTTTTCTCTTTTTTTTCAAAAGTCGTTTTCCATTAAACATGAAAACTATATTTGCTCGCAATATTAGTGAATTTTAGCGAATGTTGGTAATTTTATAGATTTAATACCTCTTAGAATGCAAACTAAAGTTTTTTCAAATATCTCCTATTTGCAAAGGACACACAGCGACACATGTGAACGATTAAAACATAATTTAATATATTTTTTTCACTTCAAATGAGGAAATCAGTCCATTGCTCGTATGTAAAAAGTTCTGGTTAATGAAAATATTTCCATGTATACACTTGGATAAAATATGGAATTTGGCCAATTTCCTAGTCAAATATTCAGCTTTGGAGACTTGCATGCAAACACTATGCGCCAGAATGCCAAAAATCTTTACGCCAATCTTATTATTTACCTTCAATCTTCAAAAGTGTCGGGGCCTTGGTGGCCGAGTGGTCTTGGTAGTTGATTTAAACTTACCTGTACAGATCACTGTAATCTACACCAATACGGCTTGAGTGTACCATACAAAAACGGGTTGCGTTCAACTCGCATCGCACGTGATAAGGTTTGTCAGTTACCTGCCCAAGGTCGGT
>JAULBM010053764.1:0-10466 GCA_032357055.1 Geukensia granosissima
ATTCTCAACCTGTCTTGCATGGGAACGTTAGACCGTGCCCCGTGTTGGCCAAATGCCCAGCCTCTACCCAATCAATCCCAATTTGCCATCTGTGGCTATTATGGCGTGGTATTAGCGTCAAAAATAAAAAGTTCTGTCAAGCCTTAAATATTTTTGCTTAGCCTAAAATAAAGTTATGCCTAGGCAAATCTATTTAAGGTTAAGCTTGGGCAAAACTATTTAAGGCTAGGCAGAACGTTTTATTTTTGACGCTAATACCGCGCCATTGGCTAGTAAATTTCCCGGCCTAAACCCCAGCTAGCCCCTGTTATGATTTACGGTATAATAACTTATTCTCGTCCTGAATATGCATGAAATATTCGCCACTGGACGTTAAACATCAACCAATCAATCAATCATTTAATTTGTTTTATGGTTCAACTTTGCTGAAATGGACTTCCAACCACGGGGCACGGCGGTAACGTTCACGTCCGAGACGGGTTGAGAACTTCTACATCCCGCTCAACCAACGGACGCCCCTTTAGCAAGGGTTTAAACTGTAGGCAGAGAAATTGAACGGCCTATTTCTGTATCCCAGCCGTTATCGGAGGGTTTATTTTTATGGCTGTTTTTAACAATCAGACAATTTTACTACATCTCCCAACTGAATTTATGTTATTCGATCTACGCTAATTTCTACGATAATACTGACATTTTTATTGGTTATGATATGTGACATTTTCCTATAACAATCCCACCATATATTTAGCACGGGGTTTATTTGTCATTGCTTTACTCTACGATAGACATTGTCTTGTGTATATGGGTATGAGAATGTCAAACAAATCAAGAATATTTAACAATTTTGAATATTCAATTTTTTGCATTTAGTATAAAAAATAAATTTAAGAAAAAAATAATAGAGACGGTGAGAAAGCAGATTGTTAACTTGAAAACTACATAGTCAATCGATGGGTTCGCATTGGCTGACAATGTATTTTTCGTTGAAATATGTTGCAATGACCAAAATAAAAAACAAAACAAACAAACAACAAAAAACATATAACTGTTTTAAGCAATTCATCAGCTTCCAACGTTAGATCTACGAGAATTGATAAAAATGGCAAGGAATAAATTAAAGAAAACTATTGTTGTAATAAATAAATTAAATTTGCAGTAACATCATGAATGCGCTCCTGGCACTTGTTTTCAGTAAACGTTTCATCTAACAGTTAAAACCCAAACACCTTTTAATCAATTCGACAGTTTTGAGCAGACCGTGCTGTGTAAGTCAGATGTACCCAAATGATCTCAGTAAATTCCTACTAACCAAAGGTTTTTCTTCAGGAGCTCTATAACAAATGGATAACAGAAAGAAAATCTTCGGTAACAGTATATGCATCCGGAGTTTTGCTTACCCGATTCAAAGCTAGCGAAACCATTCAGTATTTTAAGCTGAGCATCGTATATGATACGTGCTAAATTGAACAATATATTGCCAGATAAATATACAATATCATGTCACTCTCTGAAAGATATAAACTTTTCTATATGAGGCTTAGAAACTGGGGAGGCAAGGTTAACCAAACCCTTAAACAGTTTCGTGTCGAATACAAAAAGTTGATATTTTTCAGACATTGATCTAATGTTGTTTTATACTGCAACTATAAAAAAATTACATGGCAAAATGTGCCACGCATAAAATTCGCATGAATTTGACACGAATTTCATGCGAAAATTTCCGCATGATTTAATAAATCGATCAGCGCATGTTATTCGTGCGAAAAAATTCGCATTATATTCATGTCATGTCATTTTCGTATCATATTTGCACGAAATTTTTTCTCATGTGGTGTGGAATTTTCCTACATTTTTTTTTCATTTGAAATTTATTATTAGCATGAAATGTCACGTTCTTATAACATGAATTTGATGCGAAAAATTTTCGCATTAAATTCGTATTAAAATATTTTCGTGTGCAAATGACAGGAAAAATTTCGCATGGATTTCATGTGTATTTTTCATGTCAAATTGACATGAAAAAATTTTGACACGAAATTAATCAGCAGATACGAACACTTTTTCGCATGAAATTCATGCGTGGCACATTTGGCTGTGTAGATTTCTGCAAAAGTATTAAATTAACACAATAATAAAACTTCTTCTGTCCCTCAGTGAGCCCCTGTATATAAAGGAAATGAAATTGACATCGTTCAAAATATCACGTTGTTACTATATTTAGGAATAAAGCCAACAGGAAATGGTCCAGCTGCAGTATAAAATGAGTTAACTTAGGTTCCTAACGATCAGTTGTTCCTCTTCCAGTTAATACATTGTTATTTGAATTTTCTAATTATTCCAACGCATTATGGTTGAGGAAAGATTTTAATAGAGTAACTACAAGTACAGTACCAAATATTAATTGTTCGCAGTGTCATCTGTGTCTTTAATAAGGCATTTCTTTAACGTGTATTTTCTGAAACGTTTTGTATTTATTTTCATGTTTTCAGATGGAACTACTTTACAGAAGGAACTACTCTGGCAGCGACTCGGATGACAGTCCCATTTATGTTTCAAAAGATCCAAGGAAAGATAAACATTTTGAACGGAAACGGGAACTTCTATGGAACTGCAAGGGAAAGGTCGGAAAAATTTCTGAACACAGACAACCATTGACAATAGCTGTCATTGGTCCACCTGGCTCTGGAAAATCCTCGTTTTTAAATACTGTTTTTGCTGCCTTTAGTAATGATCATTGGGAAGAACATGCTAAATATGGAGAATTTGGTGAAAAGGATAGACAAGTTACCACACGTTTGAAAAGGTACCTAGCACTGGTCAGTGTAAATAAATATATCGCTTAACCTGTCACAAACAGTTATGAATATTTCGTATCGGAACATTCTAATATTTATTGATTTCAATAAAGCCTTTTAACTGTTTACCATCAAAATATTGTTACATGTGTTATGGATATCTGTTATTGGTCTGAATTTCAACATGAAATATATGTTATCACGTTCCAATACATGTTTTAAAAATCACCGCCTTAGTGGTGTAATGGTTAGCGTGCTGGCCTCGAGTGCGGAAGGTCGTGGGTTCGATCCCCGGCCAAGTCAAACCAAAGACATTAAATTGGTATTTGCTGCTTCTCCGTAAACCACGCAGCATTTAGGACTAAGAGCAAAGATTGGTCGACCCAGAGTTAGAATAATTTGTCTGGTTAAAATGACTTGTCTTCCTGTGGACTGTTGCTTTTGTTAGCTAGCACATTTAAAATCGCGCTCAGCGTATCGGCAGGGTTCATTCATCATCACTCATCGTTAACATGCATCCATCCTGAATTTTTAGATCAAACTGTATTTAAACGTGCGTTCAAAAGGTTTCAAAGGTAGCAGGTTAATGTTCAAAATGGGCTGGCGAGTGTTCAACTGTAGCTACTTATATCTACGGTTCAAATATCTGAAAGATTTTGCCTGTCGAAAAGGCTGAGCAGCGTTCAACGGAGGCTGGCAAATTGAACACTAGCTACCTATTGTTGCAACAAATTGCCAGCCTCACGTATTTCTTTCGCAAGGTATACTCTATATTGTCTACAATTTTGAAATTCTTCATACGGAGATTTTACACGAAACTCAACATGAAAGAACGAGATATTCTTGCCGTACTATATCATGTATATCTTTACAGCGACTTGTTAAGTAATGATTTTGTTTCAGATATATAATCTTCTATTCTATACTTATAGCTTTAAAAAGAGAGATTACTATAAAGAAAATGACGACTATTTGATGCCAACATTTTTAGATATGACTTGATTTGAAGACGAATCTTCACCACCAAATAAAGAACTGCTAAATATTGTCCTGTGTGGAAAATTAAAAGAAGGTGAAAAGCTTTCTGAAATCATTGATCAAGGACAGAATTTTGGAGTTAGGACAGTACACGAAAAATACTTTGGCGAGAAATATTTCGGAATTATTCCAAAAATGAATGAAAAAGTGCCTTTTTTGCCTCGTATACTGGATTTTGTAGCAATTCCTAACAGAGAAGACTACAACAGAGTAAACAGAATCATAGTGGTTTGTTCAGCAAATCCAGATCAACCCTTGCCTGTATCGTTATTTGAGAGCATTACTGACGTCACTACCAGAGAGAGAGGTAAAAGTCCATTGTAGAATACCCATGTGATAGAACAAAAGTGCATAGTCCAAAGAAACATGACAAATTCGAATCAAACTAAAGGATAAAACGATAACAAAATGAAAAAATGCTTGAAATCGACATATATATAAATGTAGTATTCAAATTAATGAGTTTCCATTCTACATGTAATTTGCAAAATTTGTGTATGTTCTGCAAATGAGACTGCTATAAAAATTATTAATGTATCTAAAATCCTATTTTATTGTTAATGACTCGTGGATCACACAGTCGGCATTATTGCAATTCATTAGCTCAAACCAAATTAAAAAAAATAATAATTTGGCCAACTCAGTCAAACACGGTTAAATAGAATAATCATTAAAAAACACTCGCTTAAAAAAACGTCCTGAATGCTATGCGTAGTCAAAGGCGATTTCAGTATGTATAAACTAATTAAGTTTTTTTTCAAATGCCTGTTAATCAGTGACCAATCAGTATATTTTAATGGAAATTTGAACTCAAACTCCAGTGATGGAGATGTCTCATCATGCAAGATTTTAGACATGAAATATTAATAGTGTTATTAATATTCGAAATGGAAAAGAGTGGTTAACTTTTGAACAACTGCATGGCCCCTGCTGCTTTATAATACTAGCATTCCATTTTTTCACAAATTACTTTTCCACGCGTACATGACTGGTCATAGAATAAAAATTATCTCTTAGAGCATTGCCTGTATCGGATATCAAAGTCACAATTGTTTCTCTTGTGGTGTCTTGGTGATTTGTAGTTTTTTAAATTGTATTTTGAATTATTTAACGTTAATGGGGGTTGGATCAACAAACACTATAGAATAAGATTTATCTCTCACTGCTTTTAAATAATTTAAGGACAAAATAATGTCTTTGACAGTAATAAAAATAATAATGACAGTAATAAAAATAATAAATTAGAAAACATCTACAGGTGAAAGTAACGTTTACAATGTATAAATAATGGAAAAGGTCAAACCGCAAGCGGATTCAAAAATAAAATTTGATGATTTTAATATGTAACAATTATCAGCCAATAAAAATAGTGTAAAAGTTAACAGTAAAACATTAAAACAACGACATATGTTCTTAGCTCGTGGCGGGCAGTTAAAGTATAAGGCTGGTTAAATATTTTTGTGCTAAACCCTCCCATAACCTAGGATAGATGAACCCTCCTATAACCAAGGATAGATGAACCCTCCCATAACCTAGGATAGATGAACCCTCCCATAACCTAGGATAGATGAACCCTTCCATAACCGAGGATAGATAATTCCTCCCATAACCTAGGATAGATGAACCCTCCCATAACCTAGAATAGATATAACCTCCAGGATAGATGAACCCTCCTATAACCTAGGATAGATATACCCTCCAGGATAGATGAACCCTCACATAACCTAGGATAGATGAACCCTCCCATAACCTAGGATAGATGAACCCATCCATAACCGAGGATAGATTAACCCTCCCATTACCTAGGATAGATAAGGAGGAATTCCCAGATTACAGGAGTGTTGATATTTCCCATGCAATAACATTTTTTGTGGAGTATCTGCGTCAATATCACGTTATATTTCTATTATTTCATAGCTTGTATTTAAAATGAGCAGGAATGTTTATTTTCAATAAGGGTTTATATTCTACTGAATATTATTTCTGCCAAGTGGATTGTTCACCTTAAAATATTCTCTTAATTGATTTTGTTATTGTTTTGCTCCTATCTTGATTTATTGTTTTGATTTTTCATCTTTTCTTTTCTTTTATTTTGCTTTAAATCTTTCATTGTCTGACTAATTTATATATCAACAGATATTACATTGTATGGAGTCCTTACACACGCCGATAGATATACATCAAAAGATGTAAGAGTGGCGGACCGAGAGAATGCCTTTATGAGAGCACTTGGTATTCCTATAACGAGATTTGCCAGAATAAAGAACTACTGTCCTGATATTGACCCATCTCTAACGTATGAAGACACAATCATACCTTCTCTTGACGTACGGGTGCTTCGGTTAATGCGACAGGTGTGTATAACGTGTTAAACATTGTTCTTGAGGCGAACGTTTAACAGTCAACAACACTACCAAAAACGGAAATGTATCTTAAATTTGCATATACCTCTAAAATAAAAAAAATTAGAAAGTTCCAATTTTCATTTAAAGATATATTCTAAGCATCAATTAAGTTTATTTAAAAATGTTTCAAAGAATTTCACATATTTTGCAAAAATTCAATTGTTTAAGGTATGAAAAGTCATTAGGTTACGGGTAAAAATCTGAGCATAGAAAATTGATGAGACTTTCGGAATATATTCAAATTTGCAATATCTTTAATTTCCATGCTCAGATTTTAACCCAGACAAATATAAAGAGTTTTAGAGCCATTTGACCTTTCATGACCTGATTCCATATATGGTAGTAATCCTGACTGTTTAGGTAAAAAAAAACAAATAAATAAAAGTTTATGTCGAATTATACCGTAGATCTCTAAATATGAAAAGAGTACAAGGTAATTTCAAGACTCTTACACACTACTGTTGGTACGATAGAAAAAAAGAGATGTGATACATGTATGATTGTTAATGAGAATACCATTCAAAAACGTGGAAATCACATACTACTACACGTTGCCCTAAGACCTAAAAAGGTGAACACATGTCCATACACTACAACAATCTGTACAAGGCACAAAATAAAAGTTGACTAGTTCTTGATTCTTGCAACAAAGAAGAGGGCGTCCAAAGATAAGGGGACAAATCTTGCCCACCCTTTTTCGAAATTAAAATTTGACTTTCCACTGATGTCTTGCGTTTAACATTTTATAAGACAAGACTTTTTATTGTCACTATTGTTAACCCTAATGAGAGTTAAGTTTTTCATCATCACCGAAATTTAATTTTGCCCTTAACACACCGAGAAAGGGATCATTTCTTAAAAAATATTTATCTTTGTGTTTATTGTGGTAGTTATAATAATGTGGAAAAGGGCAGGCCTATGAATTTGAAAACCAATACAATCGTTAAACGTTAGAAATTATTACCAAGTGAATGTTTGTTTGTTTGTTTGATAAGGATTTAATTCCACTTTCAACAATATATCAGGCTACAAGTGATCTGTACAGGAAAGTTTAATTCAACTACCTAGACTACTTGACCATACCCAGTTGAATGTATATACAAATCAAAATGGAAACTTATCACTTGAATTTTATCACACAAATAAGTTGCATTGAATTTGGCCCGAAACCTGATTGAACACCTACTGTTAATAGTTGTAAACACTTTTGAGAACATTTCTTTCATAGAATGCAAAATAGTTCTTCAATCAAATATTTTTATGTAGTCAAGCAATCAAATTGAAGGATTACTCCGCCTTCAAAAACGAATCATGAACACGTTTTTATAGGGGGAAAATATTGATAAATAACAATTGCAAACTTCTTGCTAAATTATTTATCTAGCTCATATCAGGCATATTTTTAACTTGTTAAAAAGCAAAGTTGACATATAACTTACAGCAGCAACACCCTCTGTTATATCGATCTTTTTATGAACATGGTAACTTATAAAGACATAACAATTAAATTGGAATATTTGCATTGTAAATTATACCGATTAGATTTTAACTCTCTTTTATCTATTTACCAAAATTGTCACAGTTAAAACCTACGGAATAAAATTCAAATATATTCTTATGAATATCATTGTTTAAGCAAAGACAGACGAAAATATAAGTTGCAAAATTATGGTATCAGCTTTTAAAGTAAATTTTTATATTTTTGTAAAAAACATTTTCAATTATTGATAAAGATTAACCTGATAACTGATTCTAAATATATGTAGAACTTTAGAAAATACATTTACTATAAAGATTGGAAAGGTTTTATCCTTTTTTGTGCATCGAATACTTTGTAATTTTAAGAAAAATACGTAGGAAAATTACAAAATTTCGTGCAAACATTTACTAACTAAAAAGGATTTCACACATTAATAATAAAATTTTTTGTCCTACTAGAGAAGAAATTATAAGCGATAACTTGAATGCAACTCTGATGACAATGATGTGACGTCATTCGTAAACAAATAAAGGCAGAGCGAGTTTTTAGTAAAGAAATATTCTGAATGCAGGCCGATAGCTTCTTTGATTTGGAACTGAGAGAGTTGATGGGTCAACACTATGATCAATGATGTATTTGGTTTGATGAGGTTTCCAACTCACAGACCTTTGGCAGTTCGGTTTAAGAGACATTTGTCCTTATTCATCAAAATTACAAGAATATCTATGAAATCAAATCTAAACAGGAAAACTATTAAGACTGAACTTCGGTCATTTAAATTTTTTTCTTGCTCTTTTTAACACATAAAAAGAAACAGAATATTGAACATCCTCACAAGATTAGGACAGAATTAATTAATCGTCTAGTTATTTGAGTTCCTTTCAAATTAAGTTCTTGATGGCCATGGCGCAATTTGTATAAAAATATATATCTGGAAATATAAGAATATTCTAAAATTTTA
Source organism: Geukensia granosissima (assembly GCA_032357055.1). NCBI lineage: Eukaryota > Metazoa > Mollusca > Bivalvia > Mytilida > Mytilidae > Geukensia > Geukensia granosissima. The sequence continues at coordinate 8,680 of JAULBM010053764.1, forward strand.
AACGAAAAACATTATTAATGGTATATTCAATATAATCAGCAAGTGTCCAAGCATGTGTAACTATTAACCCTTTTAGCTGTAATAACATCAAACTTCATTCTTTAATTTGGCATTCTCAGCCAATTAAAAGTAATAAATTTGATCACCAGATTGCATACCGAATAATTCCACTTTTCATCTTTCAAATAACTTCTTGCGCGCGAAATCGGAGTGGGTCTACCTGTATTCTTTCGCGCGGTACAGTTTGAGCAAGAGCCTTTTTGTGTATTTAAATTTGTGTTAGGGGACCACCATTTTATTTTCTTTGGGGGAGGGGAGCGTAGGATGGCATGAGGGTGCAGTTCATCCATCGTCTTAGTAATATGAACGTCCTCACAAGAGGTGAAAATAAATATTTATGCACAAAACAGGTTGGAAGTAAATATCAGCCCCTAGGTTTGCTGTGATCAACTCAGTGTATTGTACGAATGTAGGGAAAAATCCCTGCCTCGTGTCAACAGATTTAAAATGGTCGTTCACTTACACGATTATGTTTTATTTGACAAGGAAATGTATGGAGTAAAAGTCCAAAACTTAACGACACATCAACGCAAAATTCAAGAAACAACTTTGAATATGTAATTTGAAATCATCACTTATGAAAAGTTAAACTACCTATTTTGACCAGCTCTTGAAACCTTGAAACCGCTTAACAGTTTGGGATCTTGAAAAACCAGAATTATAAAATTAGCTTAAATATTTTTCCTGAAAACTTTAATCAATTTTGTATCAGGATCCAGAAAATCATTTCAGTTCCCTGCTTCTTGATTTGTCAGGATTTTTTATTGATAACTTGGGCTTTTTCGAAGCTTATATTCGATTTCAACTCAAATTTCAAACGTTTTAAAATCACATAAAAGAATAATCAGTCAGCAAATCAGTCGAGTGGTGATTATTGTTGAGGACTTGTTGTAATGTTTTGGTTTCGATGAGCGTTATGGCATAAAATTCACATTTTTCTATCATTGTTTACATTTAAGCTTCATGTCGGTTAATATGCACGAGTTTAAGACGATCATATGATGATTTAAACGGGGGATTATTTAGGCTGAGAAGCTTTCAGATTGACACATGCCAAGAATGGTACTTAAGTTTGAAGTACATGTAACGCACGGATAAAAATAAAGAATGTTTTCGTGCATGAAATAGTGTTTTAAACAAACAACTGGATTGCGCTGCTAATCGCACGCAGAAAATAAACCAACGATTTGTTGAAAATCTTACAACCGCTTAATCGCGCTAAGAATAGGAGAAGTTAAGACGTCATTAATTTGTTAACTGTTGAATAATTTTATATATAAAAAAGTAAAAAAACGCTAAAATTTATCACATCCAACGCGCATATTGTCAAAACAAATGGAATGGATAACGATTTCCCGAGTCAAGCGGTGAGTGAAAATAGATATATGGCAAATTCTAAATTGTTAATCTACCCGGAGAATGGGCGGGGTCCATGTTAGCTTTAGCATTTCATGGCGTGGTCCTGATTTGTCTTGGTGATTCGTTGTCACTAAACAATTGCAGATGGATGTATCCTATGGCTTTTATTGTGTGACAGAATAGGACTGATCTATTTCATAGAGTGGTACACAATCCAACAATACAGTTCAATCAACTTTATACATCATGTACCATTTTTTATTTGCAGGTTTTTACTGAAGAGCCGGATGATACTGATACAACATCTGAAGCAAATTTGAAGAAAAAAGTGTCGAAATATGTTCCAAATCTGTCTAATCCATTATATG
>JAULBM010053775.1:0-10466 GCA_032357055.1 Geukensia granosissima
GAAGTTAAAATTCTACTGTCACTTGGTGGGTGGCTGTCTCATGGACAATCATGCCACATCTCCTATTTTTATATCAACAAATAACAATAAATGACTAACAATAACAATAAACGACAACAACCGGAATACAGGTTCCTGGCTTGGGACAGGCACATTAGTATGTGGCTGGATTAAACTGGTTGGTGAGCACTCATCACTCCCCCTAACCTGGGATAGTGTTGTGACAAGTCAGCAATAAAAACACACTTTATAAAAATGGAATCTACTATTCTGCTGTCAGCATTCTGAGCCTCTACTTCTAGTTGTTAACTATATTGTGTTTATGATTAGTTCCTTATTACTGATAATTTGTCCTGTTCAAATACTAGTCATAAAATAGGCATATGATATACAGGTACAGGTACATTCACAAATTTTTGATTTGCTAGACCAGAAACTGAGTTCTGCCAGAAATTACAAAGTTACGACCTAACAACCTTTATGGTTAGCGCTTTTTACTTTATTAATTGTAGAACAACATTATAATTTGTGTTGACACATTGCTTTTTGTCATCTTTATTATGATTAATGCGTTTGTATTTTTGTACGCTATGAAACAACCGACATTAGGTGTCATAAAAAAATCTTCAAGTGACTGAGAGAGTAAAGTACGACTGTCGTTAAAATTGACATAACTTTGTATACAGTCCTGTTCTTGTCAAATTCATTGTTTTCTGTGGAATGCTTGTTCTAAATTGCGTTTTTTGAAGTATTTCTGAATTAGTTTTTTTCTTTGTTGTTTCCCCAAGAAAACTTTTTTTTCAGGATTATTTTATTGTTATTATTTAGTGGATTTTACCAGTTTTGTTTTGTTTGGAATTTTTTTGCTGTGATTCAAAAGTATTTTCAGGAGATTTATATTTACAGAGGAACATATTTTATTTACTTTTATATTGGATTATTTTTAGTTGTAACATGTAGGTATTATTATGGTGAACCTAATTTATAGTTTGGTTAAAATTTGTATGACTTTAGTAGGAATATTCTGAAACTGATGAATATAAAAAATTTTGAAGAAGAAACATGTTTCAATTCATATTTTGCACTGTATTAATTTTTAATCTGAACATTGTGACTTTTATTTCAGTTTTTTAATATAATAATAATAATAATAATAATAATAATAATAATAAATGATTTATTGTCAATAAACATATATAGCGTTTGTGACACAAAAATTGTATGATACACAAACAGTACACCCTTGTTATTTTGCCATCTTTGTGATATGTGGGCTGGCAATAGATTTTTTTCATGGAAACTGTAGTAATTTTGGGGCCTTGTGAATAGGTAGCGCCATTATAGAACGGCGGTATAATGAGGGTGCACTGTATATAAATTTAATTAATTGTGAGTTATCTGAGGATATTTTCATGCTAGTGATTTTTCACATATAAATATGAACTCAATCACGTAAATTTCATAGATTTTGTCGATTTTTAATGGAAATTAAAAATTTCACATTTTAAATGGAACCACTTGCAATTTGATGTTCAATTGATTAGATTCAAATTCTACCACTATTGCAGAGGAGATGCAGAAAAGGGGAAGGAGGGGCCTTACTTGTGAACCTCTTGATTCATCAATGTTTATGACTTCAAATGGATACTAAGACCAAATTTTACTCCTTCCTTTTTCTATTTTATCATTTTTGCGCCCAGGAACCCCTGACTCGCCCTTGATCCACCTCTGTATTGATTGAATTGTTAAGGAAAGCAGAGATTGCTGGCCTGAAGTAGGTTAACACATAATATGTATATATGAAATCCAGTTTGATAAAAACTTGCATAAAATTTGTCCACTACTAGGGAACAGAACCTTAAGGGGGTACCCAACACCTAAGGGAAATAACTCTGTAAAATCATCTAAACGTTTTAATCAAGTATCATTTATATTAAAATTAATGCATCCCAGCGATCAAAATTTTTGATGATGAAATTACTATATATCTATTGAAATAATTCCAGAGAAATATGTGGTTCAAATTCCTTGAAATTTTCATGTTTTCCTTCTTTCATCAAAGTTAATATCCAAACAAAATAATGAAAATTAAACGAGTTTTTCATGATGGTGTTCAAGGTACCCCCTTAAAACAAGGGACACACAAAATCATGTCTGAAACAAGAGAAAATAAAAAAAAACAAATGTCCAACAACTGAACACTAAACCACTAAACACCCTGCATAAAACCTGAGACCAAGTATCAACTATCAAGTGTGTTATATTATATGGGAGCCTTTAGTTGACATGTGGGGGCATTCAGTTTTACTTTGTCTGTCTGTATGTCAGTCTGTTTGTCCTTCAGTTTTCATCAAAGATTTCTCAGCTTGTGCATGTTGGTATTGATTTGATATTTGGTCTGCAGCAGAATTGTACCAAGTCTCCCCTTTTCATGTCCTTCATATGTATATTCCCTTTTTGCAGAGACTGGTGCATCCATATCCCAAGAACACATTTTCTCTATGTTCTTGTTATTTGCTGAAAAATTGACCTTGGTCTTTTCCTATTGATTAGATGACCTGTTTGGTCATCTTTAGTATTTACAGTATCTTAGCATTCATTTTTTAACAATAACTGCATGTATTTTTTCTTTGTTTTCCAGAAAATGTCTGTTTTCAAAGCTTACTATTTGTACAATGTGGTGTAGGAGCTTTGTCAGAAAACCCATGTGGTAAGTTAGATTATAAAAAGAAAATGGATATGGTTACCATATTTCTACTATTGAGTGATATGGTTACCATATTTCTACTATTGAGTGCCCATGACACTAATTAGAATCAGTAGAATCTGTTATTATTTCAAGTCCTGTTTTTTTTGTAGTTTAGAATCACTTGAAATGAATGATTCTTGTTCCCTCCCCTACATTAAATGTCTCTCCATGTCAGTTGCCTTATTTTCAAAGAATTATCTGTTCTATGATCTTGCATTACTTGGCGTTTGCTTGGGCACTTAAAGATTCTAAACAAAATTAAGGTCATGAGGGCACTCATAAAGGCAGGGGGTGATTAATATTAGGGATATTGTAATAGAAAAGGTATATCAGGTTGAGAATGTGGCTAAAAATAGATATAAGTCAAATATGGCAGACCTCTTTCATATATATATATATTTTTGCTTTCTTGCTGTCTTACTTATAGTATAAAATCAAATTTTCATTTTTTGAAATGAGTTCAAACTCAAAAGAATTTCCAATGTCATTTAGATTAATTTGACTGATTGTAATAAGTGGTTTAATTTTTAAGCACCCAGGGGCGCTATTTACTAAAAATATGGTACAAGTTTTTTAAAGTTCAGGTAACCTTTAGTCATGTGACCTACCTTCTAACTGTTTACTCAGCTGATTTGCTATTATACAACCATATTTTTTGTCCACCTTTTCATCTGTGAAGAAACGAATCAATCAACGAAAACAAATCAACTAATTAATATAAAGATCAAAGAAGAAGGAAGCGTTGATTTCCGCAGCAATTAAATAGATTACATTAATTGACATTGATTGAAATATTGCTTCTCTGTTTTTTTCACACTGTCTAGGAAATGGCATCTGATAATAAAACTTAATGAAACATATCCTATTGAATTGATCAGCATTTGGGGTTGTACAAATATTTGATAATACATGTACTGAATTTTTCAGACTATATTAAAGAGAGACTTTTTTTCTTTAGTTTAAATGGATGCTATTCTCGTTACCATTCAATGGGGAAAATGAAGTTAGACCTTGCTTCCTCCACCAGTAAAACTGACCACCACAATATGACTGAAATATTGTTGAAAGTGGCATCAAACAATTAAATACACAGGCATTTAGACCTTCAGGTCTGTAACACTTAACAAAAGGTTTTAAGTGTAACTTGGGCTTTGACAGCTTCCGTTATGGTATGGACTCTGGTTCATTGTTGAAGGCCGTAATGAGACCTGTAGAAGTTTAAATTCTACTGTCATTTGGTGGGTGGCTTTCTCATGGACAATCATGACACATCTCCTATTTTTGTATAGGTCATCCCTGTCCCATGGACATATTTTCTGTATGTTTGTTTTATTTTTTCAGTGATGAAACTCATGTTAACTGGGTGAAGGCCTGGTCTTCCATTCTACAGTCCCTTCAAGCATACATCAAAGACAACCATACTACAGGACTGACCTGGAACCCACAGGTAAATTATTTCACTAGAACTTGTTAAGTTCCAGAAAAACTTGGATGTACAGTACACTTGAGGAGTTATTTATGAAAAACACTATGGTCCACAAAATTGCACTGCCCGTGGTAGGTAAAAAACTGACAATTGGGGTGAACGGTCAAAGAATTTAAAGAAAAAATTTCGCAGTGATATTTGTCGTTAAATCTCCAAAAATATTGGTTAAAGTCTGACAGTGTTTAAACTCAGATGGTACATGTATCAGTTTTATTTACAAACCTTGTTTTTCTTAGTAGATTGCCTCCCTTTACCACTTTATCAGTTGATTAACTGTCAACAACACAACAAAAAAAAGAAACATTTCCTAAATTGGCATATTATTTCCATCAAATCCCATAATTTTTCCTCAAGTCTCAAAAATGCTGTCATTTGATTTGTCAGCTTTGAGTTGAATGGAAAATTAAAGACATCCTTAAATTAAGTAACTGAAGACTGGTCAAGATTTCTAGAAAATTTCACAAAAAGTCAAATGGCTAAAAATCTAGCTATAAATTACTGACCAATTTGGTGGTGTAATGGTTAGTGTTCTCGCCTCAAGTGGGGAAGGTCATGGGTTTCGATCCCCATCTTGGTCAAACCAAAGACATTCTCCACTTAACATGCAGAATTTAGGATTAAGAACAAAGACTGGTCAGCCCAGAGTCAGAATAATGTGTCTGGGTAAAGTGGCATGTCTTTTTTCGGAATGTTGCTATCCTGAGCTAGCACGATAAAAATCCTGCTCAGCATGTCGGTCTAGTACAAAGCAGGCTTCATTCATCATCACTCATCATTAACATGCTTTAGTCCTAAATATGCATGAAATATTAGCCACTGGATGCTAAGCACCATTCAATCAATCAATAAATATAAAAAACTAAATAAAATAGAGGATTGAAAGACAGGTTAATGTATATCTAAAGACAATGCCCAAATTTTATCGATTTCTTATGCAGTTTTTTCTAGCAGTAAACCTTTACATTTAATTGGAATTTTCCAACATAAAACACCATAAAACTTTTTTGCAAAATTTTTATTATTCTGGTGAAGAATTGTAAAACGTGTTAAAATCAGTTAAAATGTAAAATATTCATGAAAAATTTGATTTTGTAAAATTACCGTCATTTGGCTACTTCATCAAAAATATTTTAGATTTTTAATAACGTGGAAAAAATTAGACTATTTCGTCAATTTTTTTATACATTTTTAATAACATGGTTAAAGTTTTTCATGAGCAAACCGACTTGTGAAATAGATAAACCTGTTTTTCAAATTATATAGGCTGTTGATTAATGTTTTCCGAATCAAAAAGTTGAGATTTGAAATTCTGTAATGTTACCATTGCACAATTATCTAGTTTTAATGAGTTAAGAAAGATCCCCCTAGTGATTTCAGATGGAAGATAGTCAGCTCTGCACTGTAAAAATTTATAAAAATTATCAAATTTTTAGACTGAACCAGATACAATATTTCAAATTTTTACCAATTTGCTCATGTTGTCTGGTTAAGAGATGAATTCCATTAGGAACTTTTGCAGTTTGAGAGGGTCTTTGTGGTGATCCACAATGTTGATAACTGATTTCAGCTGTGTTTAGATTTGCACTGTTGTATCTGTATTGCAAGTTTTTGAACCATTTATATATTCATGTTTATTATGCCTTTGCCTTACCTATGTAGGTAAGTTCTTACGTACGTCTGTATGTCTGTCAATTTTGTCAAAGATTTTCTCGTCTTATATATGTGGGATTGATTTGATATTTGGTTTGTTGCATTATCAGGGTGAGTTGTATAATGCCCCCCCCCCTTTCAGGTCTGTTGTATGTTTACTTCCTGTTTGCTGAGACATTGATTAAATTTCCGTGCTGTAAAATTTTCGTCAAAGATTTCTTAGCTTTTAAATTGTCCGATTGATTTGATATTTGGTCTGAAGCATTATCAGGTTGAGTTGAAATGTATCTCCCCTTTTCAGGTCCATCATATGTCTACTTCCTATGTGCTGGAACAGGGACATCCGTGTCCTATGGACACATTTTCTCTATTAATTCTTAAGGAAATTGTTGCAATGATAGTGTGAAAGGAAGGTCTTTGTCTTCATTTTAAGGATCACTATGACCTATTTATCACACTTGGCGATTTTGATGAATTTTTTAACGATGAACCATAACCTTGAACAACCTATTAAGAAAGCAGAGATTTCATTAAATGAGTTTGTTTCAGTGTTTTAAATTTTGCTCCAAGTTTGCTCATGAAATCTAGTTAAAAAATAAAAACTTACTATGTTTTCTGGACTATAAGTCTATGTGGACTTGAATTCTAATATGCAAAAATCCCATATGCTTATAATGGTAAATTTATCATTTTAAAGAAAAAAGGTCTTGTCTTGTAGTAAAATATACAAGAATTGGTTGTTTTAAAAGGGGTCTTTTTGAGAAACCAAAACCTTTGTTACTTAAATTTTAAATTATTTGACAATAAATGTCACTTATTTTCAGCAAAAGAAAAACTGTCCATTCAGGTCAGGTTGAATTTCTTCTATTGCAGTTATATCTTTGTATTTTGACCGTCCATTCAAAGGTCACCTCCCCTAAAAGGTCAGTTTACTTTGCTTCCAAGGGTAACCTTTCCATACAGGTTCGACTGTTTTTAGATTTCCACCAGTTTAAACGAATTAAGTTGCCTATGTTTCAAATTTTTAAGAAATAATGTCGTCTGATATTGCATCATTGTAGCAGTATCAGCTAATGCTAGATGTGCCACTGGGAGAATGAAACAATTTGTGAAGATTTCTGCTGGTACTGGAAATACTGGAAAGTTTTTCAACCTACAAGAAACCAGTTATTGTCTAGTTTACCTGCCAAGTGATGCACCTAACATTGGTTGATACAGCTAATCAATGTTCAAATTTTAATGCAATTTGCTCATGCATTCTTTAGGGAACAAGTTCTTTAAAGGTGTCTGAGTAGAAAACAAAAATATTATATATGTTTGGCTGATTCAGAATGAGTTTACCAGTAGTGTTTCTAAATAAAGATTAATTTGTGTTTATATATTGGAAATCTAGATACTCATGGACTCTCATTATAGTAACAATTTATTTACACTGCTTTATAAGAGTAAATATTAAGATTAAATAGTGAAGATTCAATCGGACATACCAGTTGTAAAAATTGGAAGATGGGAGTGTTTATAGAAAAGTTCGCTATTTGTTCTTCTTGAATTTGTTTTATTTACCTTGCAGTTATAAGATTGTAATGTTGGATGCCCCTGCCTTTTAGGTGATGGGGACATTAAGTTTTACCCCTGTCTCAGTACGTCCTTCAGTTTTCGTCAAATACTTCTCAGCTTGTGTATGTTGGATTGATTCGATATTTGGTCTGAAGCATTATCATGGTGAGGTGTATTGTGCCTTCCCTTTTAAGATCCTTCATTTATCTACTTCCTGTCTGCCGAGACAGGGAATCCATTTCCCGTGGTCACATTTTCTCCATGTTGAATTCTTCAATTTCCTTTATCATCCATGTTGATTTTTTAAGTGTATCCAGTTGTAAATTTTCTGTCATTCATTTCTGCTATCTTCTATATGAGGGATGATTTAATTCGATATTTCATGATTTCTTTAACCTCCTTCCAGTTAACTGTTGCTGTTATAACCATTGGTCAGCAAAATCACCCTTGTCTGTTATGTACATCCTTGAAAAAATTGCTTAATTAAAAATCACCAATAAAAGTACAACAAACCACAGAAAAAATATCAACTGCCGTCACACATCCCAAGAATTTTGAGCCCCTTGTTTTCAAAGATAAAAAAAATCTGATTTTCCAAATTGTTTAAATTTTTTGGTTTTTTGGTTTTATTATCAAGTTCACTTTTCAGATTAATAGATAATCTTCTAAAAAAAATTTTTCACTTAAACTATCAGTAAGGGCCATATGTCAAATCAATCAAAATAGACGAATATGTAACAAAATATCATGTACTTCAAAAACTGTTCTTTTCCTCAGCAAACCTGTGTTTTCAGTCAATATTTAAAGATGGTTCAGTTCAAGAGGATATCTTTAACATATGGTCGCGTGCCTTTAATACGCTGATGATACTTAACTGGGTTCTAGTAGAGCATAGCTAAATAATTTCATTTCCAAATCGTGGGTGAATCATAAAACTTGTTGAAAAAATAGGCAATTTGCATGCAAATTTATTTATCCACTTGAGAGGTTCATGGCCTCTAATATATAACAAGAAAATTAGTGGTTTTAGTTCAGAGGAATATGCTGCATTGAAAAAATATGCCCCATTAGAATCAAAGACTCAGACTCTTGTGTTTTAAAACTTAATCATTGAAAGAAATTTTTACTTGATTGTTCCTGGTTTGGTTTTTTTCAAGAAAAGGCTGTAGAGAGACTTGTGAAAGACTACTTACCCTTTACAAAGTTCTCATTATTTGGATAACTGTGACCTATATTTCATGCTTGGGTATACAACTTATTTAAATTATTGTTCCTCAATATACTAATATCTGATAAGTGTATCTATTGCTACCCTGTCCCTCAAGGAAGATCAGTGTTTTCTTTAAGAGTTAGAAGTTGACATATTTTGCAGCATTTGTCATTGTTTCATTTTAAACAACGAAAAATAAACCGGTTCAGATCAATTTTTTGTGATTTTTTTCAGCGGATAGGGGTCTAAGCAGAACCCAGACCCCAGGCCTAGGCAGACCCCAGGCCTATAAATTCTATTTTTTCTACACCAATAAAATTTCCTGCTATTCAAATACCTACTGAAAACACTGAAGATATCTTTAAAAAGGTAAAGAAGTTGGAGGAGCACTAACTTTTTGGACCTAAAATAAGTACCAGGACAAAATACAGTGAAACTTTTCCTAACCCCTTTTGGACAGAAATGTTAGCGTTAGACAGGTTTTCGGTTTACGCAGGTTAAAACATTAAAACTTGTATAAGGGACTTAAGAATCAGTCTGGTTAAGACAATTTTTGGTTTTCTCAGTGTTTGGTTTAGGCAGGTTTCACTGTATAAAATTATTTTTGTTGAAGACCTCAAGATTTTGAACTTTCAGCAGGATTCTTGTTGAAACATGGTGGGGGTCTCTTTGAGATTTACTCCACATTTTTCATTTTTTATATACAATATGTTTTTGGTTTATTAGTTCATTACAGTACACCAAGACCTGTAAATGATTTTTTCACAGCTTGTATTTATTCAGTCTGGAATTCTCTCTCAGGTTAGGAAGACATCAACATTATCTCAAGTTTGGGAAACGAGGATGTAAATATTTGTAATAAAAAAATCATTGAAGACATTTGATGAAGGAGAAATTCAAAATATTCTCTGTGTTCTTGGAAAGGTTAATGGTAATTTCATTGTAGGGGTGTTTTGGGGATCAATAAGGGGTATCATACTTAATTTTAGATTTTCTTGGGGCTCATCTACGATAACAACCAGTAATTTAAAATTTTTAAGGGGAACTCCAAGGGTACAATGGGAAAAGATAAATTTCGTTGGCCACATCAAAGGGTATATATGCAGAGTCACTTGAGATTGTTTTGCTTCACAACAAAGGATATATACAAAGCCAACAAGTTAGAATTGTGTTTGGGAACAACAAAGGTCTCATTCGAACCAATAAGTACAATAAGGGATTTTACTTTCATTGTAGACTATTTATTGCCATCTTATTTCTAATAACAGTTGCAAATCCAAATGAATAATGTAATTTAGGGTGGTGAATTTTCTGTGAATGTAACCAGTCCAGGGGTGGATCCAGGGGGGCAGGCACAAAGGTGATAAAAAAAATGATAAGTTTGGGGTAAAATTTGGTCTTAATTTGCATTAGAAATGGAGAAAATTGATGAACTACGAGCTCTACAAAATGTGGGCCCCCCTTTTCCATAAGTCTGGACCTGCCTCTGCAGTGCCTGTTATAATGTTTTTCTGGCTTTTCAGTTTCCGATTTCACAATGTTTCCTACTCATATCCCTGTTAATTGTATAACAGAGACTAGGGTGAAAACTTGACCTTGTGACCTGTTGGGGGTACCTTCCTATAGCCCATAACACTGGAACAATTTTAAATGGAGTTAGCGAGACTTTATTTATGTTTGTCATCCTGAAAGTCTTGTACATGTACTGTATTTCCCTTATAACCCCCACCCCCCACCTCCACCTCAGGGTGTTTAAAGAATTTAAAAACTTTGGACCCTTATTAGGATCAGAAAAATCTTGAATTCTGTCAAGT
>JAULBM010053786.1:0-10465 GCA_032357055.1 Geukensia granosissima
TCGGGAAATTTTTCTTCCCGCGACTGGTATTTTTTCGCAAATACCCCTCCCTGTCATGATATATCTGTTTAAAATATATTAATGCCATTTAATTTTAAACAATTCTCAATTTCATCATTTTCACTTTATAAAACCAATGCATTATTTCCAGTATCATTGATATCAGTGTACCTAGTTCAGACCCACACTTATCTGTGTAAAAGTTGCATTTTATGGTCTCAATAAAAGAATAAAAACAAAAGAATAAAAAGTGAAGTATTCTTTGCACTTCTTGTACATTTAATTCGATTTTATAGGCAGACGGAATGTCATAACTTTCTTTACGTGATTCAAAACTTAATTAGCTATATGTTTTGTTCTCTGTATCCTTGTAGTATAAAATTTTTGTTTTCAAAACATAGCTCTTTCTGTGTCAATAGAAGCCAGTTTTATGTTATTGGTCTTGTATGAAAAATAAAGCATAAGATAGCAATAAATCACATTGGACTCTAATTCACTTTGTATGCCCGTCAACATCAATTATAAACAATGGTGCTCACCCATTAAGCACGTTACAGTCCAATTGCTCGTTCTTAGACAGAAACCGTCTACAAATTATATTAGAAACGTCAACGTTTGTAGTCCCAATCGAATTACACATATCTCATTAGGGCTAATCAAATAAGACGGAACCAACTCATTTCATCTCCGATACTTTGCAAATTATTTCATTCTGGAAACATGAATATTTTTAAAATACAAACATAAGTGGACGTCGTTTTGTCTAGCTTTGTAGCCTTCAGAGAAATGTAATATAAGAAAAATTTAAGTTAGGACAAAAACCATCGAATCATTTTATTTTTATTATATTTTTTCCAGAGAAAATCTTTAAGATTATAATTCAACACGCACTGGCTAACCACAGTAATCAGAATTAGTCACGCAATTGCCAGATGAAAATTCTTATTATATTCGTAGGAGAATTTGGTGGAAATCACCGAAGGAGTTTTATATTAGAATTTGCTGTGCAGATTCACAGTTAAGAAGGTGGAAATATAATCATTTTTGACATATATCAAACCAGACGTAATTTTCGTAGATTTTCCCTCTGTAAATGTGGTATACTGGAATAACACGACACCAAAAATCTTATTTCAATATCAATTGTAGCATTCTAACATTTCACCTTTCAGTCCTGATAAAATATATACATATTTAAGATTTTCTATTCGTTGAAAGAAATAACCATTGACAAGTAAACTAACCAAATTATTGTACATTCTATGACGTTAGAGCTCATTTTTTATTTAGCGATATTAGAAGAAAAATTATGTGATACACAACACGGAAATCGTAACATATCTGCAACTTCAGATGAACTATAACCAAAACACGTAAAAGTTTCAAATCACAAATGCAGGTGCAAGATGAAACATTCAAATCCCGATGTTGATACATGTTAGTACATCGAAGACAATAACTAATTGAATCAAATGAATATTAAATGCATTACAAGGACAAAATATCAGCAATGATTTCTGACATGGGACATACAATATCGTAATCCAAAGCAATATAAACAGTATCGAATCCCAGCATATGTAATGCAGAAATATCTGGTTCAAGGGAGACATTTTCGTTGCAGAAGCTCGCAGTTATTGAACCAAGTACACAGCGTTAGTCAGTTGAAGCTTGAGTAAAATAACTTAAAACTGGTTATAAAAATGACATGTCTATCAATACACATATTATTGCTGTATAGAATTGCACGTGAAAATAAAACAAGCTTTGTCGTTACGGTGTCCAACAGATCTCAAAGCTTTGGAGATTTTAAAATAAAGATCTCTGACCTGTTGTAGCAACATCAAAACATTTTATTAATCTCCTCCCTGCATGACCAAACTATACGAAATTCTCAAGATTTAAAAAAAATCTCAAGTCGAACTGAAAAGACGATTCAAATACATTGTTGATGGTACACTTTGATATCAAAAGAACAAAAGTACAGAGAACAATTTTACAAACATTTAAGACCTCCCTTTTGACAAAATATTGTCCAGTTTGGTGGATGATTTTTCAAGCATATTATCGATATTTCAATGGGGACGTATTGCGCTCCTCTCATTGCTGACATTAGATGCATTTTCAGCAATAAGACAGAAATCAGCACAAATTTTAAATTTCTGCTACCGTTAAATTGATTTTGTTCTTACATTGACCAATGCGCGATGTAGTGATCTCGAATGAGCTTAAAATTAAAGATACAACAGACACTCCTAAGTCTGTATCATTTCTTGAAATTCATCTGGACTTAGACAATGGGAAACGCAATATACGAAACACCATGACAAACGTGACTTCTTTCCAATAGTCTTCTTTCCGTTTATAAGTAGTGACATTCTACCTATACCCATGCATCAGGCATGTACATTTCATACAATACCATAACACAATTCCTTCCTGCTCTGGAATGACTATTGACGAGTTGGTAAAATGGACAATGCGGCGGATGTCTTTAAAATGACAGACACGCTTCCAAATGACCTTATTTTCTCCCCGATATTCTAGACCTCCTTTCGCTTCCTAACAGAATATTTTATATCGTGAAAAAACAACCTATCTCGGGATATTTATCCCAAATATTATGGTCATCACTTCTGAAATTGTATTGACGTCATCTTGACTTGATTATTAAAATATATCCTAAGTCACTGTCGTTCTGATAGATGACTTTTAGCTTATAATCACTGTTTTTGAAAACGATTTCACCATTATTGTCCTAGAGAAGATGGATTATGTTATATATAACTCTTGAGAAACTTCACACGTGCTTTTGCTGGTTTCTTGTGTTAAATCTTAATTTTCCATTAAAATGAATTGTGTTTTTTATTGTTGTCCTCTTTTCTGTTGGTCATAGACTTGTATTTTTTTTTTTTTTTTTTTTTTTTGATGGAAGGCTTTTGTATACCCTCTTTTTCAATTTTTTTTCAAGTCATCTCAAAATTTTATTTATATTTATAAGTTAGAGGAACGCAAAAGTGATATTTTGAATTTATAGGCTTCATATGTAATGTTTCCATAAAAGATAGAAAAGATTACAAAAAGTAAGCATTTGGACACAATTTGAAGTAAATCTATGTAAAATATATGTTGTTAAATTTTGAGAATGTCTTGAACAACTTGTGATATCTATATCTTAGTTGCAAACAGAGTGCAGTAAGATATATATAAGTCTTGATAACTGACGTCAGAAACTGCAAGCTACATCAATTACGCCTCAAATAACCTCTTTGGATCATCGCGTTCCCGTATGTTTCTTTGCTTCTCACACATTCATAAGGCTGAAATCAATTTTAAAAGCGAGTGATACAATTTCCTTTTTCAGTAGTGTATTTTAACGACACTATTCATAAAAGAATATATTTTTTTCTGATTTAATGTTCAATTTTCTAGTAAAGTGTGCATTCTACTGCTCGTAACTTTATAGCTGACTTAAGCCTTATATTGCTTAGTTCATAGGTATGTGCTTTACCCGTTTCTCGTTCGATAAAACGCTGAGATTTCATGGTTGACTTTCAGTACGGAAAATCAACGACGTTGACATAAATTGCAACAAATTATAATTGATATCTTGTAATACATTAATTTATCTAGGTAAACTCGTTTTTATGTTTTATTTGTTGTTATCTTAACTGCTAAAGTGTACAATATAAAACAATATGTATTTTGCTCCTGTCACCAAAAAAGCATTTAGTTTGATTTAGTTCAATTTATATTTGATGTGCTATTTACCTTTCAATTGATCAGAACTAAGATGTTACTATTTGTTTTTAATGATGTTTCTGTTTCATTGTAGAATGTGTTAAACTTGAGATATGTCGTTTCCCTGACTTTCTGCAAAGTGGATCAAAAGATGGTAAACTTCAACCATGGGTAACACGTTCATGGTGGATCAACATCCGGGACAATCCTCAGATGCGTGAGCAGCAGGAAATTTATGTTGAGGGATCAAACATGTGGGTTATTTCGTCGAAAGATCAAATAAATTGTGAGCGCAAAAGTCGCAGATTTACCCCCTTCACGAAATCAAATCAACAACGAGAAGACTGTTCTGTTATTAAGAAACAACACAACAGGACATGTTTGTTGAAAGAAAATAATAAATATAGAATAGCACAGGTCAATGAAGGAAGGTAAATAAAGTATCAAATTATATAGATGAATATTTTAATAAAGATACATACATTTATATTTTGGATGATAGTATCTTATATTGCATACACAATTGAAAATATTAAGATTTACTAATATATTAACTTTTATGTAGACAGAAACATACAATAACTAAAATAGAGAAATGAAGAAGCGCTATGGTTGTTGTAAGACAGCAAAAGGTCAAAATTTAAAACAACTAAAGGCAAGCTGTAAATGGCTCCGAATATAAAATTTGAGGCAATTCGAATGTAACAATAATCGGTCAAATACATTGGCATAGGAGTGATTTTAAATGCGGAAAGTGGGGAGCAATTGCCTCCCCCGGCTCGTACGATAATGAAATAAAATTCCAATACAAAACTAGTAACAGTAACAGCGCCCAACAATCACCAAAATCAGGGACAGTATGAGACAGTCATCTTATAAGTAAATATTGGATGGGTTTGTTCTTGTGTATATTGTTTGTTGCGTGTACATTTTTTATAACATTTGGAAAGAGCCGCGAAATTTTACGTATACGCTATTTTTTATTTGGGGCGAGTTAGAAATTTTCACAAGTAGTAGTTTCCATTCTTGTTGAAAGCCTTGTGGGGACCTCTAGATTTGTGTAAATTCCCTCTGCTTGTCTTGTGGTTGGAGTGAAGTCACTCTAACATTAACCCCATATCTTTTCATCTTCATAAAAACAATGAACAAAGTAGTGTTTTTTATTACTGATGCTTGTTTTCACCTTCATTCTGTTGGTGATGGTCTTATAAGTATTTTGATTTAACGATTTTTCTCCGCCCTTTTGTGATCCTCTAATTATTTTTCATAAACTTTCCAAAAGCAACTTCGTTTTCAAGTGTTATTTTATTAAGATGAGATTACAAATTATATATCTGACAATTGTATTCAGTTAGGATCAGATAATTCTATTTTTCAATTTAGCGAAAAATGCTAACAAATTACGCTTTATTACAATGTCATGAAATTGAAATCAATAAATGACATTAGAATAAAGTATGTAAGTTTAATAAACAGGTTCTCAAGATGCGTATCCCAAGAGGTGATAAATAATTACAAAACTGTTGTTTTCAAACAACCAACTTTTCAATGGTCACTCCCATATGATACGACACGAACTAGATCTGATTTCCACGGTAACATTTCCCTCCTCTTGCAAATGCATTTTTGTGATTTGTACTCGTGTCATACTGGCATCCTGTGGATGCCATCGAAGCGTTTACCTTAAAAACTTAGACAACATATTAACTAATAATTCTGCAGTGAATACCCCAGGAAATTAAATATATTGATGTAATTTAGCACGAACTAATTGAACCAGGATCAAGCATTCATCCATCGCAAATCTTAATCAGTAATAAAACTGAAAATATAGTAATCTAGAATTGACGGATCAAGTATTTTCTTTTTCACATCAGGAAATGAGCTCAGCTTTTGCTAGTTAATATACGTAGTTTGGACCCAGACGTAAGCTAATATACTGACGACTCATCTTTATGCTTGGTAAAATATAGTCGGGTGTGTTTTTGTCAGTGGTTTGGAAGTTTTTATTTCAAAAATATAAACTTGCCCCATGTGTAGTCCGTCAATGTATATTTATTCCACAGTGTCCTCTTTGTGTATATTTGTTCCACTAAGCTCTTTCTTTAGTGAAGATATGGCCATTTGAAATGTCGTTAGACAATTTCATTTGGCCTCAAAATTAATTATTAATGAATGTCTACTAAAGTGCAGTTATTTAAAAAATTAATGCTTAGTCTTGCAAATTTTATTCCTTTTCTATATTTCTATATCTATAATAATGAAAAGATATGGGTAAAATGTCAGAGAGACTGCCCTCCAACCACGAGAAAAAACAGGGAATTTAAAAAATTCAAGGTATCCACAAGGACTTCAACAAGATTGTAATACCTCTCTTTGTGATTAGCTCTAAATCACCTTAGATACAAAACGTGTATACGTAAAATTATCTTGCTCTTACCTTACAATTATGAAAAATGTCCATGTAAAAAACTTATATCACAAAGACAAACCAAGACCTTTTTTGTCTATTACCAAATCGTTTTATTGTTGTTATTATTTTTCAAACAGAATTTGCATACCCATACCTACGATATACACACAAACAAAATGCGAACTGTATGAATAAGTGAAACCCACACGTTTTGAAAACAAATTATTATAATATCTAACAGATGAGGTTTAAATTGCTCCACCCAGTCGACAATCAATTTTGAATACAAATGCAACAGTATTATGTGCGTAACTCCGACTTAGATAAACTTACGATACTTGGTCTATGAAATAAACACTGTTACACAATGCAGTGTAATCTTTGTTGTCATTCTAGTTTCCTGATTTTTGTAAAGGAGTTCGTGGATTCCAAGCCTTTGTTTCTTTTGTTTTCGTTTTATCTTTTAGTTTATTTCAGATTTGTCCTGTCTCTTTGGACTATGCACTTCTAATCTCTCAAGTTAATATTCTACACAGGACATTGAACGAATTTTACATCCAAATTCGCAAATATGAATGAGTACTGAAGTGCAAGTGTAAGAAAGTGATCTACGTGATCGTCATAGTTCAGTCATGGCAAGATTTGAGATTTACGATGGTTTGTTTTATTTTTCACCAAAATATTTGCAATTCATTTATTCTCAACCCCGCTACCACCATCGGCTATGTGACATCACGTCACACTTCCTATAATATCGACAAAAGAACTCGTAGTGCACATTTAATGCGATAATGATTGAGTTCTAGGTAAATAGTATAGAGACATATTATAGTTTTTTTTTTAAATCTCAACATAGAAATAACGGGTAAAAAGGGAAAAATAGGAAATGGCACAAGACAAGTCCAGTGTAGAACACGATTATTTGTTTTAACCAAAATATGTGCAGTTTATTTAATGACATAAGTCCAGTGTAGAATATCCATGTGAGGTACCATTAGTACATTGTCCAAAGAGACAAGACAAAGATGAAACAAACTTAGGAAACCAAAAAGAACAAAGACTTGGAATCCACGATCACGATCTCAGCTCAGTTAACGTTAAAGTGCGAAAAAGGCTGCCCTTGATACCCTTTAAGGCAATTGTTTACATCAAGCGCCATCCTACTCTTTAACTTAGATAAATATTTTATTCTTACTTAATGCGAGCATGCAGTTGTAATGTAGATATATATTATATTGAAGAAAGCAAACAAAAACATTGTTCAGAATACACAAACCATTATACTTTTAGATATTTTAACGGACAAAATTACCCAACATTTTCAAAACTGAGATACTTCACATTATTTAAAAAAATAATAATATATAAAATCATGATAACCATATTTTTTCATATTTTACAGTGTTTATGTGTACGTATGCATAAGTTTTACATTACGAAGTCACAACGTCATCCAAGTTACACAAGGTATGTAGCACGTTACAATGAAATAATTTTTTGTGTAATTTATTGTTTGTCTTTTATTCTTTCTGTTGCAAAATCACTGCTGAACGAATAAATAATTATCATTACATTAACTGTAAATAAATGCGACCGACATATAAAATATCTGCAAATAACAAAAATATATTGTATGAAAGATAGCTTTTTGTTGTGACAGTGGAAATCTAACTAACAGAACGTTTTTCGTCTCTGTGTGCAAAAACAGAATACAATTTGACTGTTCCAACATATGTCATAATTTACAATTGACTGTAAATATCTGTGACAGGTGCGTATATCTTTTGTCAAGAAAGGGTTTTGGAATACCGTGAAATGAATATTTGAAACATTATCAACTCTTGGTTATCATTATAGATTATTTAAAAAAAAAATTTGTAGTATACCAATTTAAATTTACCTTTGCAATGTTTATATAAAATTTACTCGTAATATCGTGTATTCCAGAGAAAACTTTAGGTCAGTTTTTTTCTATGAGAGACACCACACAAGAAAACGAATAAAAATAAAGCTCAAAATTGCAAACTTTAATTCTAATAAATAAAAAAAACAATCTGAGATGACATTCGCAAAATGCTTGATTTTTTGATTGACAATAGTTTTGTAATGTTTGGTGGACGTACGTGTAGACTGAACGTCGGCATTCTAATGGGGACCAACTGTGCACAGCTTCCCAATGATTAATTTATTCGTATAAAGCATAATATATTTTTTCAGGTGTCGGTTTTCCTATGTTTTGTTGAAATGCTACTGATTTTTGAAATACGCATACAACATAATATTGGTAACCCTGAAGTTTGACTTCAGTGGCTTGTTTCGATGAAACTCGTATATAAAACAAAACTTTCGCACCACGACTTGAAAGTTTGCGCTTTTGACCTATGAAATAAAAATAATGTCTAAATAAAATTGTCACAAAAGTCACTGTTCTTCGTGATAAGCTGTTAAATACAAGTTTACCAATATTGAATAGTTATGATAAATGTTGATATGATATATGTATATTTCAAAGAGTTACATCTCGTCAGTAAAATTTAAACCGAAACACAGAAAGTCTGAGATCTTAACATAGAAAAAGAACTAAAATCCAAAATAAATCAAAATAGGAAGCAATCTAGCGGTAGGGAAGACTACTAGGTGCGATATATTTGAAGCCTTTCCGTATTGTAAATTTCCCGCATGAATCTTAATCACTCCAAAAATCAGAAGCGAAGAATAACTTAACAAATACATAAATATTGATAAGAACTCAGTGTTAGCAACATTATAAACATTATAACTGTCTCGAACGGGTGCAAAGAAGACAGAACGGAAGGGTGGTATAACATTTTTACTACAAAATCTCCCTTTTTGTAAACAATGGTAATAATAAAAAATAGTATAAGCAATAAATATGAAGAAACACCTGAATTATATCTTTACGATAAAGATATTTAAGGGGACTCTCGGAAGCTCTCTTTCGTAGAAACATATATAGGTAAAATGGATGCACGCCGTAGTAAATGTCTACATTCAAATGAAGTTAATTTTGGGTTCTATTGAAGGTGACAAAATATCAAAATTTTTATATGAACAGAAAATTACACTTACATCGTGCATCTTTGATTTTGCGACTGTGTTTACAGAGAAAAGTAATGATTAAAAAGAAGAATTCCAGTGGTTTTGAAAAGTAGCATTAACTTACACTTCCGGAGCACCTTAACTCATCCGGGTTTTTGCTTGGTTCGTGTTACTCTAGCTTTAGTTTTCATTGTAGTGTTGTGTGTTCTATATTTGTCTATCGATTCATTTTGTTGGTCTTGTCTGTCTTCCGAATTAACGATTTCTGTCTGCCTCTTTGGTATCTTCGAATTCCCTTCACACTAAATTCCCGGAAATAGTATAATCTAAAAGTATGGGCTAGTTATGTTTGTTAGAATCTGTACTTATTTATCCTCTTCGCTCCAGGTGGAGCATAAGGTCGACACGAGATCTCTCCACTCAGCTCTGTTCTTTGCCTTGTTCCCAGCCTCAACCCATGTCATCTTAAGCTTCAACAGTCCTGTGCCAGGTTGTTTTTGGTCTTCCTACCGGCCGTTTTCCTTGTGGTGTCCAGGACAGTTTTTGAAAAACTTGCACCTTCCATCCTTAAGACATATCCAAGCCATCTGAATCTTCCTTTTTTTTTCTTCTTCTTCTTCTCTTGTGTTATTTCAATCTTATTGGAATCTGTATTGATAGTTTTTTTTATTTGAGCGTGCCTCAAATAAAAAAATATTTAAACACAAGCGAATACATCAAAACCTGTTTCTTATCTCAACGTTCGATGCAAAACCATGTTTGTTAACCTTTAGCTACTTATAACAGTTATATATATCAAATCAAGGAATAAGGTTTTTTAATAACTGTCATTCAAGCCTCTTTTAACGTGGTTATTTTTGCGGGTTGTCATTTTCGTGAAATTGAATTTAAAGACTTCGTGTGGGTATAACTTAAGCGGACTTTGACAGTTCTGTAGTAATAAATAAACATTTTTCGCGTTAGGCTAATTTTCGTGTAAAAGTTTAAAACGCGAAATGTCGAAAATTGCCCGGAAATTTCAACGTTTACAGTTTTATGCCGCATAGCAGAAACCACAAATATCACAGATATAAAAAAAAAGAATGCAATTTTCCCCTCATTATTAGCTTACCTGACCTAAAAGGCCATGTGAGCTTTTCTCATCACTTTGCGTCCGTCGTCGTCGTCGTCGTCGTCATCGTCGTATGTCGTCGTCGGCGTAAACTTTTTACATTTTCATCAACTCCTCTGAAACCGCTGGGCCAATTTTAA